>JAMKCH010000982.1:0-112597 GCA_023653785.1 Ophioderma brevispina | reverse complement strand
TGAAAATTTCGTCCATTCATTTATCACCTCAAGATGGGCCCTACAGCAGTGTTTTGTTGTAGGCCTCATCTTACAATCATCTGACAAACTCAACGTGTTCAAGATCTCAGTTATTACACCGCGTTTGTTAAAACGCGTTCTGGCAGATCCAACGATAAGCGCTTGGTAAAACATGGTTACGGGAATCTCAAACTTTCTTCACAACGAATAGTACAGCAAGATTGCTTTTTTTTCTTCTTAAATGGGAAGAAAATGTGCACTGAGCCCAGTTTTATCATGTTTTCTCTTCATGCATTGCAAATGCTTACAGGCCGAATCATTTAATAACCATTTTGATTTTGCACTCTCATTTTCAGAAGCATATTTTTGTTCTACATAATCGATTGAATGAAATAAACTGCAAAGATATACTTAATTTCTATTGACTTGAAAGGCATACTAAACAAAGATCCAAACATACTTTTGTGAGCTCATTTTATTCTTGAAAAGATAAAGCATAGGGTGTACACTGCCCCCAGCATGAAAGGTATTTTTCTAATCGTCAAAGAAATAGTGCCCGATTGTTCCCCAATGGTCAAATAGCGTGATTGCATTACGCAAATATAAATTTATTGCGAAATGAATGGAATATGCAATAACAAAATGAACAACTAGATCAGGGCATGAATTTGATAGTTCAAATTTGGTCGAAATTCTTTCATCTCCCCTCCGGAGCTTTCTGAAGTTTGTCGCTTTTGTATGCATTCCAGTAGAACGCTTATTTATTTGCACCTCCTTATCGAATTGCGAATTTGCCTATAGTGTTTGGGCAGCGGCATAGCTTAGGTTGAGTGATCAGGTTAAGCCAGTGCGATATGAGTAGATCGCCAACCACGCACACCCCCCCCCACCAACAACCCCACCCCACCCACCCCCCCCCCCCACCCCCACACCACCCACCCACACCCCCACCCCCAACCCCACCCCACACCCCCCACCCCCACTACACCAACAACCCACCACTCCAGCACCACACCCCCCCCCACACCCCGCCCGCACCCAAACCGCCCCAACAACCAAGGTTCAATAGGCAAACAGGTGCCCGTGGCTGGGTGGACACTGGTGTAAGATGTTAAAGACGATACCACTTTCATGACCTTAGGATCTTAT
Organism: Ophioderma brevispina; assembly: GCA_023653785.1. Taxonomy (NCBI): domain Eukaryota; kingdom Metazoa; phylum Echinodermata; class Ophiuroidea; order Amphilepidida; family Ophiodermatidae; genus Ophioderma; species Ophioderma brevispina. Next base: position 111,448 of record JAMKCH010000982.1, on the reverse strand, counting down.
AAACCGATAGTTGTGGAACGATTTTTGTACCTCAAGAATAAATTCTGGGATGGACCACAAAATAACATTTATGAGTTCATAGAAATATTTTCTTTATTTTTAGAACTTGTAATGTTTCTTACCTAAAAGCTGTCGAGGGAAAAAAAGGAAATGTGTCGGCACGGGTTGGACATTAGAGAGGGAACAGGGATACAGGCGTTAAGGGAAGTAACAGATGAAGCAAGGAGCGGGGGAATCAGAAGGGGGTGGTAACATAGAGTGACGGACGGGTATCGTAAAAATAAATATAGATATATGCCTATTTTAAAAGAGCAAAACATTCATTCCGAATCTTTTTTTACAAAGAGTTACAACATTTATTGCACTGCTATCATTTCGAAAAATAAATATGAATGAATGTTTTGTTTATATTCATCAACCATAGGTTATAATCAAATCTTAAAGACAAAAAATACCGCAAACAAACAAACCACCAAGCAGAAGAATAATTTCTTAGGATGGTTCTGCATATCTACAACAAAAGTATGGAACTTTTAAGGATAAGTATACTTACGCGCAGAAATAATACTATTCCGGTAGATAGACTATCATAACCCACCCTGCATCACATTTGATTTTATCGACTGTAGCATTGTTAACATTAATCCGTTAGCATGTAATGTGAAAATAACTTCTTTGATATCATATGTTCGCATTCCAGCATATTGGTACAATCAGTATCACACATGGAATCGGTGGCCATGCTTCTGTCTTCCTGGCAGATAATTTATTGTCCGTTATACCCCAATCAGACAGTTGATAGGGTCCAATTCTTGCACGGCGCACCAATTATCCGCTCACCGGCAGGCATACCTGGCTATAATGAAGCGCTGTTGGTATAGCTTGCAAGGCTGAATGATTAAAAAATATCCGTATTTGGAAAGGTCCAAACTCACCGACTTTCAACAAGATTTGTCGACTTCATTTGTTTATTGCTAATTTGTAGGTGATGTATAGTCATGAAAAGGTGGTACACCATATGATTACTGTTGTTCAAATCCAACTTATGCATACACCCTTATCTTCCCCTTTCATGCCTTGCACGCCATTCACCTCATCTCTTATTTCATTAAATTCGCAATTGAAAGATTGGAACTTTTTCAACCCGAAATTGTTTTACTCGCAAACGACAAACAGGAGTGAACGTGCATCTGTCAATAGAAGTGTAGATCTAAACACTGACTTGTTGCAGATGGTTGATGTCCTGCTTTTACATAGATGAGTGCCAAGTTTACAACGAACCAAGCACCTCGGTATCATCAGTTATTTTGTTTCGCCCTCCCACGACCGCTCAAGCACATAGCGCCAAGTTCTCGTAGATCAAGTTCACTGCCAATTTGCGACATATCGTCTGCCCATATCTCAGCCTTGTCCATGGCCTCAAGGTAAACCAAGTACTAACGAGTGGCCCCCTTTGGCTTTCTGGGATGCGATTTTGGATGGCCAAATACGGCGAATCACAGTAAGCTATCATCATGGATTAACCAGGTATTTTGTTAACCTAAGGTCCCTGTTCGAGTTTTGAACTATATTCGCGCGCACGTTTCCTAATAGTGAACAAATTAAGGAATAATTGAGTAGTTACGATACATTCGATAGATCTTTCCATGGCGATCAAAGATTAACACAAAGCGGTTTGACCCCATGCACTGTCTCCTTTTATTTGTGTAGAACAAAATTTAATGCAGTGGGCGACACCTTTTGCACTGATCTCAGCTGGACATGCAGAGAGCTATCACCTGGCCAAATATTAGACAAATCCATTGCGGGAATCTCTTGCCATATAGGCCTACAACGATTATATTGTATGTTATAGCGCCCTCTATAGCTATCTCCATAGAAAGACTGTTAAACTCGATGTTTGGAAGAAAAATCATATTTGCCCGCAATGAAATTTTCATAAAATTTACACAGCTGTGTTATTTGAATGATATAATTCACATAGTTTGTCAAAACTTGTCCCCGTCGATCTTTTTTGTTTGTATTTCTGGTTTTTGTTAAATAAACGAGACCTTCACCAGCTGTGTAACATCTGCGTTCAGAATCTTTTGGTAAGGACTTACAAGAATTGTCTTTCATTCCAATATTGTAATAGTTTGATTTGTATTTTTTGTACCAACACGCAGACACAAATATTAGATGCTCGGAATAAACACAAAGTGTTTGAGTAATACTTTACTTTGTGCCTTAAATGACCTACACAATCATTTATATGAAGAGAGTTTGATTTGCTCACAGCGCGATGGAATATTTTCATTTCTAGTCCAAAACTATTTGTGTTGCCCGGTGTCTCTTCTACATACGTTCTTTAGTAACCTCTCCAAGGATATCCGTTTCATGGGGCTAAAATGATTTGGATGAACATTCTGTATGGCAAAATTAATACATTAATTGCACAACCTATGAATTTACACACACAGACACGCACACCCCCCACACACACATACATACCCAACACCCACCCACCCACAACGCACACACACCACCGCACACACCCACACCATACACTCGCACACACACCAAAACAAGCGCACACAGCTCGCGCGCCGCGCACACACACACACCCCTTGCTCGCGCACCCGAACCCACACACACACACACCACACACACACTCACCATGCATCTTTTCTTCTGTGGCATGGTTGTTATCCAATGACATCCAGCGAGTAAATAATATTTTCCATATCAGGGGCGGACCTGGAGAAAATTGACTGGTTTCAGCACAATTGTTCACACTCGTGGTTTGCACGTGTTTTCACTGGTATTTGTAAGAAATGCAACCCTTTCCTATGCCAAATATTCAAGGCTGAAAATGATACCCTTCTCGGCTGCACATCCCTACATCCGTATTTCCACTAAAAACCCCCACAGCCTCTCATTCAGTCATGTAGGACTGTCTTAACTGATCTGAAAGATCAAAAAGGTGAGACAAAACAATTGCTAAAATTTCCAAAATAATTGTGAATCTCCAGCAATGTTGAGAATGCGTGGTGTTGATAAAGGAGCATTTCGTTATTCATAGCCTCTTCTCCAATTTACCTAATTAAAAAAGTTGAGATCTTTATACTATAATGAACCGGTGGCCTAAATATAGTATAAAAGAGTAAAAACTAAGGGATCTCTTTTAATGAAAAGGTGAAATAGAAATAGTAGTGGTAGTAGAAGTAGCAGCAGAAGCAGCAGCAGTAGCATGTAGCAGTAGCAGCAGTAGCAGCAGCAGCAGCAGTAGCAGTAGCAGTAGCAGTAGTAGTAGTAGCAGCAGCAGTAGTAGTAGCAGCAGTAGCAGCAGCAGTAGCAGCAGCAGTAGAGTAGACTCGCTACGGTCTGTCATAGGTTGTGTGCCACAACCACGCGGAGAAATTGTTTGATGGAATTAAAGGTGCAGCGAGAGATTTCACATAACAGGTGCCCAAAAAAAAAAAAAAAAAAAAAGTAGTAGTAGTAGTAGTAGTAGTAGTAGTAGTAGTAGTAGTAGTGGCGGTGGTAGTAGTAGTAGTAGTAGTAGTAGTAGTAGTAGTAGCAGTAGCAGTAGCAGTAGCAGTAGCAGCAGCAGCAGCAGCAGCAGCAGCAGCAGCAGCAGCAGCAGCAGTAGAGTAGATTCGCTACGGTCTGTCATAGGTTGTGTGCCACAACCACGCGGAGAAATTGCTTGATGGAATTAAAGGTGCAGCGAGAGATTTCACATAACAGGTGCCCCTAAAAATATGATTTTGCACTAATGTAAAGCTTTCTATTAGGAGGGTGTGATAATTCAAAAACAATTGAAAGCACCCATCTCAAATATGGAGACATCCTAAATGAACTAAAAAGGTTCAATTTTAATGAAATCAGACTATTTTAAACCCCTGTACATACCCTCTGAAGGTTGCCAAATTCGGAAGCCTTGCCATGTCAATAATGTGTTGGATTGTTATTAGCAAATAGACATTAGTAAGTATCACACATGCTTCACATAGATTTCAGAATTTTTATTCCTGATTTCAGAGGTTTTTGTCACACATTTTATTCAATTTCAGCCCATTTTGAGCCACTTTATTTAACGTCACACTAATGGTACATGACTTTCAGCTTCTCTGGATTTTTTCCTAAAAATTAATCTGGCATCCATTTTGTCAATTTAGCAATGGGGCTGCATGCTTTCTAGTCTGAGCAGCATTCAAGAGAACTAATGCATATCAAAACGTGCTTGAAATTTTTAGCTTAGCTGTTTTCTTGTAATTGCGACATAAAATACCTATACATCTAAAAAGTGTAGAAGAAACTGATACCAGCGTAATAGGAGATATGGTCCACTCGGAGCCACAGGCAGTATTTTCATATTTGCCTCGACTTATGACGTCGTAGTGGGTATGTGGTTTGTATTTATTTTGATACAAAGAAGACAGGCCAAGCAAACCTGTGGTACCAAAATAGGAAGTGGTTGTTCAGTAAGGAAAATCGAGTGTGTTGTGTTACGAGACGTACTCAAGGTCAGAAAAGTAACCTCCCGTGGTTCATAAAACAAAATTCACAATGACTATTTGTAAGAAGATTGACTTGACCAAGATGTCATTTCAAAACAATTATTTTAATACATAAATGAATTCTGATCAATCATGAAATGTACACAATATTAGCAATGCACAAAATTATTATCTATATTTCTTACCTATTTCAAAATCAAATTAAACACACACCATCTCATAAATTATACAGTTCTCAAAGTTCTTGTTGGGTGCGCACCAGACTCTGTAGAATCAGGTCCACATATAAATCTTGGCGACACAATTCTTGCTGGTACAGTTCAACATGGTTCAACTAGTTTCGCGAAATCGCAAAAGTCCTCTTGGTCTAGACCGGCCGATTAATTTGTGAAGTTGTAGAATTGGAGAACAACTGGAAGTATAACTGCAACTCAGTATGTCCATACAGTACTCAGTGCGTTAAAGGTGAACGTCACTGGTAAAGAAGCAATGTCCTGCTGGATGTTTAATGTTAACCTTTGTTTTTCCAAAGGCACCAAATTTTGTGCAGCTCTGACGATTCTGACAACTTTTCAGAATTATAATAAAGAACATAAGATTTTTTATAAATCAAATGTTATGAAAGTTCTCCACCTTCAGTTTGAGAGGTCTACACTCGCTGAAATCTCTTGTCAACTGGCAAGGAAAAATGACTTGCAACAGAATTTGTCCACAGCAAATTTCCCATGATGCAACACAAAACAAGCGAAGACAAGTCGAAATTTCACAATCTTTTCAGTTCGCTGAAACATGTTTAAAGGAAGTCCACATCCTGTGCTTGAAGTGTTTTGACATAGCAATTACACAAAGTCTATTGTTCATTAACAGGTGTGAAATCTTGCTTCCTATAGGTAAACAAAGTACCTCTGGCCAGTTCTTAGATGACAAAGATAAGGACACTGTGATCCATTTGTCCTCTGACTGCGAACATATTCTGACCAGGTTCTACTCAGGAAGTCTCCACACACTAGCCCGATGAGCATAGGTCAATCAGAAGTCATGATTATGCACAAACACATTGCCAAGTTCATATTTCCAGTTCTCCTAATCATAATTATATGGATAAAATTTAACATGATTTAATTAATACACTACAGAAAATGAATAATATTCAGAGTCGTCACAGTTGGTACACGGAAATGGATAATGCTAAACGAGGGTGTAAAACGTTGTTTTTCGAAGAAATGTTGAGCTGCAAATAGTAAATACATACGTTTCCTTGTACTGGTTTTTTATGATAGGCGAAAGTCTTGTACGTGGATGTAAAATTTTTAATTAAATGTGTAATATATCGTCGAAATCATCAGTGTACAGACAATGAAAGGGCGCAAAATTGACAATTCGAGGTCATGTCGCTTATTGCCACCTTTCCACAAATGTTACAAAACGCAGCATATAATTGTATAGTATACATTGTATGTATACAATACGTTACCAAACAAAACAATATAGTATATTTCAAAATTAATGTCTAATATGTTTAGTAGAATAAGCAGTATAAATTAATTTATAGTAGGGTACAAAGTATAGTAGTGTTACTTGACCGTTAGAACAAATATCTGGAATATCTATACTCAATCACATCTCGATAGCGTAGACGGTTAGAGCACTGGCCAGTAGATGATAACAACCACGTGGACTTGAACACGACAAACAGGATGACAAGATATGTCGAATAGCAATAGACTTGGCGATAACATTGTAAAAATTGAAAAATACGGTTGGTTTTCGTGTCGACCACGTTTTCTCCAATGGCTGAACAATCCAAAAGGCTACCTGTTTTTTCTGTGCTTATACTGTTTCGGAAAGGAATGACAGTCAATGGGCTTGTATATGTTGTTATCACTACTTTAGAGCGTAGGTTCAACCTTCCTAGTGTCAAAAGCGCCCTCATCTCAAGTACTTATGACTTCTTCTTTATGTTCTTCGTAATATTTGTGACTTATTTAGGGGAAAGGTCGCACAAACCAAAACTCTTAGGTACTGGTGCTGTAATATTTTCGTGCGGATCCATACTTTTTACTTGCCTCATTTTTTGACCGGACAATATAATTCCGAGGCTGCTGAATTCGACACCTGCGACTACAATCGTACAGAACTGGACCTTTGTTCTGCCGGTGACGAAGAGGAGGCAAAAGACCTTCAGAAATACTACCCGGTGTTCATCATAGCGCAAGGTTTACATGCGCTAGGAGCATCGGCTATTTATTCCTTAGGGATAACATATATCGATGAAAATTCGCCACCAGGTCCAGCAGCCGTGCATACAGGTATGATTGTTGAGTAAACGTAGAAATAATGTAACTTATGATACCAATGTATTATGTTATGGCCAATAATTATGTTAATCATAGGGAGTAGTCTATAATGTTGGATAAGTAGAACTGACATATTAAAGGGGTTGACAAGCTCCAAAGGCATCATTGGGAGGAGGAGTCTGAGATAATCTGTGTTTCATAATCCAACATCAGCCACTAAGCAATCAAGATTTGACAAACAGTATCTATAGAACATGACGCATAATTTTGTGACCAATGTCGTCAGGGTACAATCCACTTCTGAGAATGCTCTTTTATCAGAAGTCATGCTCATCAGATTTTTCTGAGTAACAGGCCCTCTGAGTAACAAGGGTTCTAAGTGACAGGTGAACACCCTAATCCTAATATAACCTAAACCCTAACTATCAACCTAACAATAGACCGTGCTAACTCGAAATTTCGGAGTAGCGCGTAATTTTCTGAGTTAAAGGTGCCAATTAAATAGGGATACCAACAACATAAAATGATAAGAAACAGTAGCAAACATAAAACGGGGTTTTCGATATTGTAATCTAAGGTTAGTATTTTTCTAACCACTCATATTGATCACAATTCCCAACATTGATCCAAATAAATCTATCCATTGATGCAAGTGAATCTAACCGTGTATCTGGGTACTAGCTTGTTGCGCATATTTTCACACATCGCACATGTTTGTTTTAACACGAGTTACATCTTATTTTTCTACAAACAGCTATTTTTTCAACTATGGCAACATTGGGACCTGCAGCGGGCTTTCTCTTAGGGAGTACCTTTCTCGATATCTATAACACTGACCCTCTCTGCGACACTAATATTAGTTTTCTATAATTGATATTTTAAGATCAACTATAAATAATAATTATGTGTTCCATGTATAATAATTATATCAAAGCATTAGGGCAAGAAGCACATAAAACACAGAATCTGTTAACAAATGTCAATTTAATGAGTCAATGTTCTTGATATTATTACTCGTATGACTGCATCATTACGGAAGGCATCTCAAAAGCTGATAACCTTCGTTAAGGGAGGAGGGTGCCTTCAATCAATCAATCAATCAATCAATTTATTACATATTTCCATAATACATAATAAAAATACCTCAGGGAACACAGAGGATGGATACAAACAATGACAATTATGGAGGAGATTGCCAAAAACCCAATAAGGCCAGAGGCGGCCATCCCCTAAAACTTAATAGTTACATACAACTACGAAAGACATCAAGATAAGGGGAAAAAAAAAAAAAAAAACATACACCCACATGCAAAAACATACACCCCTGGGCTATAAGTAAAAGGTACAGGGTGATCCCAAAGTGATGAATAGGGGTGCCCCCCTTCGGGGGAGAGGTGCCAACACGCCTAGTACGGCGTAGGAATATCACAGACACTTGAATTTGATACCAATAGATATCTATGGTCTTTCTCTGACTATAGATATCAAATTGAGTACCAACATACCTAGCATTTCGTCAGAATGACGTTATAAAATTTACATGTCAGCAAAAAAAACTATCAATTTCCACAGACACACAGTAGAGTATAAGGGGAAAATTCATTTTTCACCATAAAAGTTAGGGATATCCGATTTTTTGCTCTTTAAGAGCGTTTAAGTGCTGTAAGAGTGTTTTTCAGGCAGTAAAATTGCAAAATATTTTACCCTATATCCATGATTTTCATACGTTCTTTATGACGTCACAGTGACATCATAATGGGAAAGTTTGTACTTATTTTGATACCAACGGAAAGAAGAAACTCTCAGCTATCCTGTGGTATCAAATTTGTAAGTTGTAAGAATCGAATGTTTAATAAGGACAATTCACGGGGTGGTAACCACCCCTCCTTTCGGTGTGTTATTACAGAAATGGCTCAGGTAGACAAAGGTTAATAATAATAATAAAAAAAATAGTATCGACGAGAAGTTATTGCAGACGGGTCTTCTTACCTTTTACAGGGTGTACTTCACTAATGAATCTTCATGTATCACAATAGCCGTACTACCCGATATTCAAATCCTGGTACCCAAACTCAAAATGTCCTCTAATTTTCGCATCATTTCTGGCAATGTAAAGATCAGGGTAAAGATCACGCTGTCTTATAGGGCTCAAAGAGCTCTCAAAATTGTCTGTTGTCGGTGTTTTCTGTCAGAAAGGACATGTGAAATCTGATTCCTACTCTGTATTCAAATTTTAACCAGAAGATAATTGCTATCAGAAAACATACATTATGAACCTCCTTTTGAATATTAAATAAATGTGCACTGCCTATCGGAGAACACCTCGATAAATTTACATTGTTTCTATTTAGTGATGTACAATCATTCACAGTTGAACATATTTGTCTATAATCTTTTCCAAGAACGACATTAGAATCTTTACAAATGAATGCATTCGGCTCTAAATCGTATTTATTTTTATTTGTGTCGTCTTCAGTTTGTTTATAGAGTTGTGGTCTAAAGGCGTGAAATCAAGTGTTGTTAACATTCACAACACTGTTGGAAATACATTATTGATTTTTAGACATTCTGGAAGAAATTCATATGAAGATCCGCATACTGTCTCTGAGAAATTGATGATTAAAAGTTATCTTAACGACAACATTATTTGTTCATTGGCAGTGTGACCATCAGCCCTGGCAGCCCGCTATGGGTGGGTACGTGGTGGCTGGATTCATCGTACGGCGTTCATATGTCTTTTGGTGTCATTGCCATTGCTGGGATTCAACGAACACCTACCAAGTAAATAATATAAATAAGCTAAAATGTGAAAACACCAAACTCTTTTTTGTTAAATACTATATTTCACACTTTTATTGAGAGTGTGACCGTTTATGCCGATATGTAGTCTTCTATTTCACGAAGAGAAAAAGGTAAACCATACAAATTAATTCACATCTGAAAAATACATTTCGTTAGGTTTCCGACACCGAAAAATTCTTTCCAAAAGGACACATACTGATCGAGTTATGGTCGATTGAAAAATTGTACAACTTTTTCATTTTATCCACGGATTGTTACTGTTTTAGGTGTCTTTGACAATACACATTCTCCAAGCACATTCTTTTGTTTATGATTTCTGTTGTTCTTGCGACAAAGCTCAGTTTTGTTTTGATATTGAAAAGGTTAGTTCAATTATTAGATATTCTAAAATCTTACCTCATTCTTCTTTACTGCGCTGCTCTGTTCTCCACTTGGCTCCCTCTATGACGGATACAGGCTCGCGCTCTCTTTTCCATATTTTGTTCGCTCATGTTTTATAAATACGAACCTTGAGTACCAAATAGTTTCAACTCAAACTCATACCGAGTAGGTCTGAATAAGTTGGCATACTGTAATGCAATATAAAATATGGGGTTTTTTTTTTTTGCTTCGCTTGAGGAAAAAAGCCATATAAACTTAATTCCTAAACATATTATAATAAGTTGTTACGTACGCTGCATCACGTTACAGACTCCATCTCTAATTTGGTGCCTATTTTTTTCCTTTAGGCTATACGTCTGCGCAGAAACGACGAGCTCACGAGACACGCGCAGGTTCGGAACTCAAAGAAAAATCCACGGGAATGAATAAGCTGTCTGACTTCCCGAAAGCTGTCTGGACTCTCTTGAGGAATCCAACGTATCTATTCATCGATTTGGCTGTCATATCCGAAGCGTTCCTTATTTCCTTCATATCTGTATTTGGACCTAAAATTATCGAATCGTTATTTAATCTATCGTCAGGAGATGCTGCACTTTATGCAGGTAAATGGCTCTATACATATAGTTTAATTTTATTAATTGCTTGACATTACAGGCATCTACCCCACTCTACGTTGGCCCTGTTGAAAAGTAAGTACACGACTCTTTATGTTTTTGTTTTGCTTTAGTATTGAAAGAAATAGTTTGGAACATTCTGATACCTCATTTAACCGGATTTGAAATTACACATCAGGTCAGAAATAACCTTAAAAGACACGAGAATGAACCTATAGTGCACAACATCAGTAACTCGTGGAATAACGCCGGTGTAAAGAAACTGAGTGTCCCCCATGAGAGAGTGTCCTAGCTACCATAGCAACATGTACGGAATAAACCGTGACCTTGTAAACGAGGCCATTTGGGTACAGTGCTGAAACAAATGATGCATACGGCACTCAATGGAGAACACAATAGACAGATGGGTGGTAGGACATTCAGTCACACAGACACTGTATTTTATGACACCGGCATGCCTTGTAATTCTTGTACATTAAAACAATAAAGTCGCGGTGACCTGAATAAAAATAGAAGACGCTCTGGAAAATGTTCACTCAGGGGTCTAACATACCCGGTTTCATTTTATAAATCACATGATTTTTTTTTCAGCGAAGATTTCAGCATCTCTGCAGAGCCTCAACAAAAACACCTGTGACGTCACTGCGTCCAATAATTAATTAATACATTAGAGACAAGGATCCCTGGGTATCGTGACAAAGATTCTACAGCAGCATAAGTCTTAGAAACCGGTTTAACTCCACACGTTTGTCAGTCAAAGATGTTCTCTTTTAGGGCCACAAAGACTAACTTCCAAAAGGACACATTCTGATAGTTATGGTCGATTAAAAATTGTTACAACTTTTTCATTTTATCCACGGATTGTACTGCTGTTTAGGTGTCTTTAGACATTACACATTCTCCAAGCACTATTCTTTGTTTATGATTTCTGTGTTTTTGCGGACAAAGCTCAGTTTTTTTTGATATTGAAAAGGTTTAGTTCAATTATTAGGATATTTAAAAAATCTTACTAATTCTTAGTTACTGCGCTGCTCTGTTCTCCACTTGGCTTCCCTCTATGACGGATACGGCTCGCGCTCTCTTTTCCATATTTTGTGCGTCATGTTATAAATACGAACTTGAGTAACCAAATTTAGTTTCAACTCAAACTCATACCGAGTAGGTCTGAATGTGGCCATAATTCAATGCAATATAACAATTATGGGTTTTTTTGCTTCGCTTGAGGAAAAAAGCCATATAAACTTAATTCCTAAAAAACATATTGATTTATAAGTTGTTACGTTACGCTGCATCACGTTACAGACTCAGCTCTAATTGGTGCCATTTTTTTCCTTAGGCTAGACGTCTGCGCAGGAAAAGACGAGCTCACGAGACACGCGCAGGTTCGGAAACTAAAAGAAAAATCCACGGGAATGAATAGCTGTCTGACTCCCGAAAGCTGTATGGACTATTTGAGGAATCCAACGTCTATCTATTCATCGATTTGGGCGGTCATATCCAAGCGTTACTTATTCCTTCATATCGGGTATTTGGACTAAAAATTATCGAATCGTTATGTAATCTATAGTCAAGGAGATGCTGCACTATTATGCAGGTAAATGGCTCTATACATATAGTTTAATTTATTAATTGATTGACATTACAGGCATCTACCCCACTCTCGTTGGCCCTGTTGAAAAGTAAGTAAATGACTCTTATGTTTTGGTTTTTGCTTTAGTATTTTTGAAAGAAATAGTTGGGACATTCTGATACCTCATTGCACAGGATTTGAATTAACATCAGGTCAGAAATAACTAAAGACGCGAGAATGAACCTATAGTGCACAACATCAGTAACTCGTGGAATAACGCCGGTTGTAAAGAAACTGAGTGCCCCCATGAGCGAGTGCCTAGCTACCATAGCAACATGTACGGAATAAACGTTGACCTTGTAACGACGGCCATTGGTACAGTGCTGAAAACAACATGATGCATACGGCACTCATGGAGAACACATATAGACAGATGGGTGGTAGGCATGGTTAGGACATTCAGTCACACAGACACTGGATTTATGGACACGGCAAGCTGATAATCTTGATACATTAAAACAATAAAGTCCGCGGTAGGTGACTGAATAAAAAATAGAAGGACGCTATGGAAATGTTCACCAGGGGTATAAAATACCCGGTTTCTTTTATAAATACATGATTTTTTTTTAGCGAAATTTTCAGCATCTCTGCAGAGCCTTCAACAAAAAAACCTGTGGAGTCACTGCGTCCAATAATTAATTTAATACATTAGAGCAAAGATCCCCGGGTATCGTGACAAGATTTCTACAGCAGCATACGCTTAGACAACCGGTTTAAATCCACACGTTTGTCAGTCAAAGAGTGTTCTCTTTTAGGGCCAACAGGCTAACTTACAAAAACAAAAATTTAAACAGCTAGCAGCCGAAAGCAAAATTACGCCTTCTTTTGTACATGGAAGTGGTAGCAAAATACAACGTTAAATTTGCAAAATGACGGGATTTACTTAACTATAAACGTTATTTTTTACGTTTGAGTTTGATATGATTAAAAATATATATAAAATGTGTGCTATCTTATGTGCAAATTCGACCTACTCGGGAAGAATTTCGATCCGTAAACGACAGATCTGGCACTGTGATACGAACATTTGCTCATAACATCAAATAGAATTAACTGAAAATTTGGACAACCAATAACCCTTTTTTTTAACTATTGAACGTTAACAAAAATGAGGGGTGCTTGGATCACGAAATAATTTTAATTAAAAAGTTGGCCGTTATTGATGTAATGTGAGAATTAAAGACTAGGTGTTTACAGCGTTGACGGCTTTGCTAAGACATGTAACATGTATTTGGACCAATCTTATAAAATGGTGTTTAAAAAAACTATTAGAGAAGAGGATATTTGTATGGGAGGAATGGGCTAAAAATGAGGATTTAGAATGGCAAAGTCTAGGTGATGAATTTTTCAAAATCTCCCCTGGGCATCTCCTCTTGAAATGCTCGCTTCTTAAAATACGCTTTCCTCATGGATCCTTGACTGTTTACACAGTCGCAATCTCAAACCACAGCAATTGTCCTATTGTGGTTGGTTCCAGTATATAAATGTTACGATGAGTGTTGTGGTTTTTTTCAGGATTATTTTGATACCATCGGGAATCATTGGGCCCATTACAGGTGGGTGGAACGTCTGAAAGATAACGACCTCAAAGTGGACTCAAATTATCAATAAGTTTTGCTATAGGATGTTTGGAGTATTTCATGTGCCTGCAACTATTGGATTCTATTGTCCTGTCCAAAATGTACAATTTGCGGGCGTTACCGCCCAATACGGAAAAACAGGAAGTTATAATGGTCTTTGCCATTTTTATAAAAAAGATTTCTCGTCTTTGATTTTTCAAAATACCAAACAACCCTATTCTGCAATGGGGTGAGGTTAAAAATTTAGCCAAGTAATAAAAAGGAGGACTCAGAGATTTCCCGCAAAGATCTTGCGCGTTAAATTTTCAAAAATAGCGTTTTTCCTATGTACATAATACTACACTGTGCTAAGTAGGGTTAATCGAAGCCTTCATATATAGAAAATCACACCTTTTAATAAAAATTTCGAAATCCGGAATTTTGTTTGTAACAGTATCCTATGATATTGTTAAACATTAAAAGTTACTACATGAAACGCTAACGTCAATCTTCGGAAATGGACATTTAGATGATATTTTAGCTATTTTTAATTAACACAAAAAAACATTATTATTTCGAAATCTCTGAGTCAGTCTTTAATCAATAGGCAAAAATCTGCGTAAATAGTTGCTACACTCTCCCGTCCCTCCCCTCCCCTGTTTAATCGTATTTTTTCATTGTGTTGTTGAGACTGAGGTTCTTGTGTTGTTAAATGATGCGATTTGTGGGGATACTTAAGAATCTTGGGCTCCTTAAGTTGATGTCACAAGACAATAATCCACTCTGCAGTTAGGTTGGGATTATTCAAACAATTCAGGATGTTTGGGGCATTTCCAGGAGTTGCCCCTAATCTTTTCGAAACAGATGCGATTTTATATATATATGAACAAGTGTGACAATTACATGTATAGGGACCGCGACCGCTCTTCCTTAACGCCGAACATTACGAACGAAAGGACGACGATGTTTTTCACGATGTTCATATTTCGAATGAACATGTAGATAGCGGGAAAAATTACGATTTGAATCAATAGGTCTATAGAAATTTAGTCTAGAATTGAGTACCGGATTTTACACTATAGGGTTTTCCCGCGCGATTTCAAACATGGATATTTATTTCTCAATCCAATTCCCCGGGGCGCCGTTGCCCATGATAAGGAAGTAGTGCACAAACATACGCACGCCAAGCCGCAGCCATGATCACCAATGTGCCCAAACCTACGATTTGTAGCCCACTGGCGACTTGGCTACTCGCGCGGACTGCAAGACCAACTCGATTCGCGAATTTTTGGCTACTTTTCACTTTCAATAGACACCTTGTACAAAAGTAGGGATAAATACGATTTGAAAGTGTTTTAAAAGTTGTTTCAACACACACAATGATGTCTAGGCTACCACCAAGCATAGAAATCAATTAAGAACATCGCCCGTAGGGTCAGGTGCAGCCGTTTATGCGGTGACAATGCTTCTGTCAATCTTGCTATAACAATCAAAAAAAAGCGAGTGAGCACCTACAGGAAAACTGAATTTCTTTCCTTTGTTAAACTTCGTGTATCACAGTATCATCTTGCATGCTGTTGATCGTTTCTATTGTTACGTGTATGTATTGTATACGCTTGAGTCTTCCTTTAATATTCCGTGAAGGGTTTCATTGATTTTAAAATCCCAACTCGCACCAATCCCTCGCTAGTCTAGCGGTTAAGAATGCTTCCTATCTCTCCTCTTCGAAAGGTTCGAAACCCCACTTTTTGGAAAATTAATTTGATCTTGAAATTTTGTTCAATGACATTGATCGCATAGTACAAAATTAACGCAAAAGTATGGTTTAAAAAAAAAGCTCCCTAACTTCAATTTTGAGAGTTTTTATTTTTTTCGGACTTTTTTTTTCGTGCGTCTTGCACCGAATTGGGCTGATAATTTTGGCAAGCACCTGCAATGTGTGTGCATAAGCACGAGGTGATTCGCTGGACCGCTGGGTTTTAACCATATTTATGACTATTGCATAGTACTCTCGGGTGAAAGTGTTCAGATTCTTTTGAAAAATTTGGCTCGATGTTCGAAGGGTCGAATCAACTACTGACCATATACTTTAGGACTGAACAGATACCAGTGCCGAGTAAATAGGCCCCACCTGCAGCCCTGGTAGGAATGACTTTCAAAATAAAAAATTGGAAGCTGCAGGTACCATGTATGGAAATTTAAAAAAGTCGAAATATTTTTTGGTATCAATCGAACGAGAACATGTTTACATTCTATAAAGATACTATATCAAACAGTCTTCTGTGTGGGATTTAAATACTTCACAAAGTCGAGTTACTGCATTTTTCCCTATAACAATTTTCTTGGTGCTGTAGAGCGTGCATTTTCAACATTCCCGTTTTCTATGGAGGATGTCCCTCAACTTGTTTAAATGACATGTACGGAATAAAACGTGACCATTTAAACGAGGCATTTGGGTACAGTGCCTGGAAACAAATGAATGCATACGGCACTCAATAGAACACAATAGACAGATGGGTGGTATGCATGTAAGGACATTCAGTTCACCAGACACGTATTTTAATAAAACCCGGCATGCCTTTATATTCTTGTCATTAAAACATAAAGTCGCGGTGAGACCTGAAATAAAAATAAAGACGCCCTGGAAAATGTTCACTCAGGGGGTCTAACATAACCCGGTTTCATTTTATAAATCACATGATTTTTTTTTTTAGCAAGATTTTTCAGCATCGCTGAAGCCTCAACAAAAACAACTGTTACGTCACTGCGTCCAATAATTAATACATTAGAGACAGATCCCTGGGATCGTGACAAAGATCTATCTACAGCAGCATAATCCTTAGAAACCGTTTAACAAAACTCCACACGATTTTGTCGTCAAGATGTTGCTCTTTTTAGGCCCACTAAGACTAACTTACAAACAAACATTTTAAAGCAGCTTGAGCCGAAAGCAAAAATTACGCTTCTTTTGACATGAAGTGGTTATCAAATCAACGTTAAATTTGCAACTGCCGGTGCTACTTAACTAAACCGTATTTTTTAAGTTGAGATGTTTTATATGTATAAAAATATATATAATATATATTATATATGTGGTGCCAATCTAATGTGCAGATTCGACCTACTCTGAAGACTTTTATCCCGTAAACGGACAGATCTGGCCACTGGGAAGCGAACATTTGCTCATAACATCAATAGAATTGCTGAAAATTTGGGGGGGGGGGGGGAAAAAAATTTAAAAAAACCCCTTTTTTGTAACTATTGAAACATTTAACAAAACATGAGGTGCTAAAATATTTACTTTTAATAATTTTTAATTTAAAAACGTTGGCCAGTTATGAATGAATTTTTAGAGACAGATTAGGTGATTACAAGTGACGGTGCTAACCTCGTAACAAACACACATGTATTTGAGACCAATCTTATACGTGTGTTTAAAAAAACTATTAGATAAGATGGATAGTTGTAATGGGAATTGCTAAAAATGGGATTTATAATGCAACGTCCCTCAGGTGATAAGAATTTTTCAAAATCCTCCCCTGGGCATCTCCTCTTGAAATGCTCGCTTTCTCAAACTTACGCTTTCCTCCTGGATCCTTGACTGTTTACACAGTCGGCAATCTCAAACCACAGCAAATTGTCCCTGATGTTGTTTGGTCCACTTATATAGATGTTTCCGAGGATTGTTTTGGTTTTTTTTTTTTCAGGAATTATTTTGATACCATCGGAATCATTGGAACCCCATTACAGGTGGATACTCGTGAAGAGATACGACCTCAAGTGACCAATATCAAGTTTTGTATATCGATTGTTTGAGTATTTCAGTTGCTTGCCTTTTTGATTTCCTGATTGTCCTGTCCAATGTACCATTTGCGGGCGTTACCGTTCCACTACGAAATACGTAGTTTATTACTAGGTCTTGCATTTATATAAAAGATTTACTCGTCTTTGAATTAAAATCAACACCCCTCATTCTGTCTGCCATTCTTTAGGTAAAAATTTAGCCAAGTAAAAAGCTGACTCAAGAGATTTTTCCCGAAGAGATTAGCGCTTTGCAATTTTCAAACAAATAGCGTTTTTTTCCTATGTCATAATACTAATCACGTGTGTAAATAGTTAGGGCTTAAATCGAAGCCCTTCATAATAGAAATTCAACCTTTTTGTAAAAATTTCGCATCCGGAATTTTTTGTTGTTAACAAGTATCCTCGATATTGTTAAAACATAAATGTTACTACATGAAAACGAGAATTCAATCTTCGGAACTGGACATTATTTACAGAATGACTTATTTTTTTAGTCTTTTAATAACACACAAAAAAAAAATTTATTTCGGAAAATCTATGAGGCAGTCTTTAAGTCAATATAGGCAAAATCTGCGTAAAATTTCCTACATCTCCTGTCCCTCCCTCCCTCGTTTGAATCGTATTTATTTTTTCATTGTGTTTAATGTGAGACTGAGGTTCTTGTGTTGTTAAATGATTGCGATTTGTGGGGATACTTCAGAATCTTGGGCTACCTTTAAGTTGCTGTCACAAGACCCCCCCCCCACAAATCACATCTGCAGTTAGATTGGGAGTAAATTCAAAACAATTCCAGGATGTTTGGGGCATTCCAGGGTTGCACCCTAATCTTTCGAAACAGACTGGATATATATTGAACAAGTGTGACAATACCTGTACTTGGGACCCCGACGCTTAACGGACGCATCAGAAAGACGAGATGTTTTTCACGATTTCATTATTTCGAAATTGAAACAATGTAGATAGCGGAAATTCCGATTTGAATAATAGGTCTATAGGAATTAGAAATTAGTCTAGAATGAAGTACCTGATTTTTATTACTATAGGTTTTCCCAAGCGATTCCCCCACCAATTGTGCATATTTATTTGTAAAAAGTGTATTCGATCGTGCGAAATGGAATGAACGTTGACAATCGCGCTTGGCCATGTAGCAAATGATAATTAATTTCCTTTAAAGTGTATTCTATCGTTAAAAAACGCGGGGCCTCCGGTTTACCGAATTAATCAATTTCTATATTGTTAATTCGTATTCGAACGATTTGAATGACATAACAATAAGTTCGTTTTTAATTTATGTTCATTCGAATGCGCTTGATAAAGCAATCGAATTCGCAGCATTGTTAATTAGATAAACACGAAACAGTCTTCAGATTAAAAATGTATGTAAAAAGATAACTGAACTAGGGCCTATGACAAAATCTCTTTTCCCCCCCCTTTTGGGGGGGGGGGGGGGGGTTTTTTCCTTTTTCCTTCCGAGGCAGATTGTTTGAAGAAAAAAGAAAATATATAAAGAAAGTGACCAAGTAAAACAGGCTAATTAAAGTTACACACACACACACACACGCCTACATGCACACACCTACCAACAAGAAATGCATTGTGGGGTACTCTCACGATACATAATTGTGGGTGCGGGACATACGTACAAAGATAGACTACAGTGTGGGTAAAAAAAATACATTAATGCAATGTTCGGGGTATTTTGTGTGTTCACGTCAGCACACACTCACATTTTATTACAGATGATTAGTAGATAAACACATACAACATACCCACACACACAATCCATACACACACACACACACGACATACATACATACATACCACACATGCATACATCACAGTACATACATACTAAATACATACAGAACATACATACATTATACATTACATACTGGTATACATACGTACATACATACATACATAATACTACTACCTACATACATAATACATAATACATACATACATAATATCATACATACATACATGGCCTAAATTATATTATGTGATTTATTGGTTGTCGCTTTTATCATTTAAATGATCATAAATGAAAAAGAAATTCATTTAGTCATGTAACAATGATACATTATTTACCGCGAAATCGATTGCACAAACGTTGAAATCGGCCGTGCATATATCAACCCGGAACGCCTAATAATGTATTTGTATGCTCATTAAAGAAAGTCGTATGATCATTCACTATTTGAATAAGAAAAAAAACGAAATTGATGTTAGGTTTTGTGAAATTTGAAACCAGGATATACCTCATTCCAAAAAATAAATCAGCGCGAAATGAATTATATTTTACAAAAATATCATTGCACATTGTGCGAAATCGTACGGGAAAAACATTATAATAAAAAAGACATTATGTCTCTCTACTGTCAAGCTATGCATTTCGTTATGCTAGAATATGGGGCTGATATTGGCCGTGAAGGTAGGAGGAGGACAGTCTGACATTGCTATAGGGTTTCGGAGGACCCAAAAAGGTCAAATGTTTATTAGAGGTCAATTTGCGGAAAAAGGCCCCCTATGACCACCAAATTCAAGTCAAAAGGGGATCACTGACCTGAGCACAGAAGTCAAAAGTCACAACATTAGTTCAAGTTACCCGGGGGAAATATGCATTAGTAATGGACACGGTCACGGGGGATTTGATCCAGACCGGGAAACCCTTGCACCAAAGACAAGTACCTAAACCATGAGACTGCACTCACGTGAAAAAAAAACAAGTAAAAGTAGTTTCTGACCAAAATCATTTTGTCAATTTATCTTCATCCAAAATATATTTAGGACAAAATCTTTTGTCCACTATATGTTTGTCTATATCTATAATGTTACTGTTGTCTATTTGTACTTATGTCCAAATCGACTACTCAAACGATTGTTAAAGGAATACTTAGTGGGTCATTTTTGGGCAATTCCGTGACGTGGAGAGGCAGAGCATCATTTCTCGTGGATTTGTCTTCTATGAAGGTAATCAACAATTTAGCGGGGGTGCCCCTCGAGAACGTGGGGGAGGAATCCAGGAGGGGGGGAAAATTCATAATACAGGGGTCAAAAATGAAAATGCTTGCATTGTTTGTAAAAAGGGTAATAACCAAACTGATTCTTTTTGTTACAAGGATTACAAAAAGGTATAGTTTGTACTACCTACAAGGTTTGGTTACCGAGGTATAAGACAAAAAATCGTCAAATGTTCAAGGTCATCAACAGAGGTTAAACCTTTAATTATTGAACTGATTTCTTTAAAATGGTCTCACTTTAACATCCACCGGTCAGGTAGGTATGGCAACAAAAGTAGGGGTTGACACTCCATTGTATTTGTTAATTAAGATAAATGACAAACAAGGTCAACCCATTGACCTCTATTGATCTCCGAATTGTAAAAATATGTTGTGGGCCAAAGTGTTTTGTTGCAGTCCTGAGGAAATGTATGAACAATTTGAGCAATTTTGGAAGAGTTCGGAGCAGAGACAAATTTAAGATTTTACCTTTGTGATGACCTTGACATTTGACGATTTTGGTTATATCTCCATAAGTCCCCCTCCTGGATTCCCACACACTTTCACGGGAGGCAACCCCCCCCGCTAAATTTGTTTCATTAACCTTCATAAAGACAAATCCACTAAGAAATAAATAAGAAATAATTGCTCTGCTCTCCACGTTCACGGAATTGCTCCAAATGACCCAAACTATAACTTCGTCTGCGTTAAATTTGGTCTCATCAGAGGATTTCGTCTGGATTTTTACTCGAGGCAGACGGACCGAAATGGAATGCGGATTTTTAATGGGATTATTATGGTTGTGACCCCTTCCCGGGCAAATATTATACTGGAAATACTGGAAAGAGCGTTTTACTAACAAAAATATAAATTTATATGTTGTTAATGAAATATATTAATAGGATTGGATCTGCTTAGCACACAGGGTCATGTTGCTGACACAATCTGACTCACATGTACTATAGCAACTGTCAATGGAGGGATATATGACCCAGTGTGTGGTTCCAACGATGTAATGTATTATTCGGCTTGTCTGCTGGCTGTACAACAGAAATGGGAAAGTGACCCAGCCGGTTATTAGGTACTTCTCTGTGGTCATACTACCCCATATCGGAGACGTTGGCCGACGTTATAGCTTTAGCTCTAGAGGGCACATGTGGTACCAGTGAAATATGACGGCTGACCCATGATCTGAAGATTGCGGGTGTTCGAGCCCCGAGGTGGCCAATATGTTGTGCCACTTGGGCAAGGGAACTTTAACTCGGGTGTCTATTGACCCCAAGTCGATTATTCGGGGTAGCGGTCGAGGGAAATGAATATTACAATCTAAGTGCTGACTAGGATTGTGGCTTGGCGGATGCCCGACCAGGTGAAGCGAAAGGATTGTGATGTCATCTTAATAATAATAGGCAACATCGCTGTAATCTTGATGAAATTGCGCTTTATAAAAGCCCGTGTATTATCAGCGGTGACGGTCATTATGTTTCGTTACTGAAGTTGGGATTTAAAGGTTGCGAATATACGTTAGAACTCAATGGCGACATATCCGCAAAAATCGACTCACTTGGCCATATCAATTACATTTAGTCTACCAAACAGACCTCTTCACCTTTTGGCATATATCTATAAAACGCTATTTTGAGGCACCTTTTTCTCATCCAACAAAGATGTTGGATGACGAAATTTGAGAAAAAAGCACTACTTGAATTTGAATATTTTAGGGATTTTAATTTCAAATTTGCCGTTGCCATCATCTCTTCATCAGACACAAGTAGTTGTTTGCATGTGAAGAGTAATAGTACGTAGTGGTGTTTTTGTTACAGAAGTGGACTAGGATATTTAGCTCGTCACCCACTTTTGAGTTTTGGAAGTCACGACTGAGGTCTAGGCTCGCATGCACTGATGATCTTGACGATCACGTATTGTGTATTGTCGTTATTGTTAACATAGGCTAATAGTTGAAAGTATTACCATATACCCATGATAATTGTTTCTGTCAAAAATGTCCTATATGCTCACACATACTGGGGCTATCTACACGAGCTATCAATGTGGCTGCATGGACACGGTGTAGTACATACATAGGAGGTACTGCTAGCAGGCCACACACTGCATTGTATATCTGTTTGGTCTTGAGTCATTGAGGGGTGCTCTGCATTACGCTTTCGCATTCGATTGTGCCGCCTTTATTCACGTGCGTGTTTGCAATGGAAAGTTCAGGCGCATGCGTTTCTAGGTGCAAAACCTAACGCGCAAACGTGACGTCACCCTCAAACTTGAGATCGAATATAGGGAACGCAGATAGGAACACGCTTCTAGCGCAGTTTCTATTGCGCACACAGTGTCACGCTTAATAACGCACGATTCCATTACGTCTGACGTTCACGCTCTTACGCGATAGATTTGTTTTTAATGGTCGCAACAGCATTCTGTAACCGGCATGAAAATGTGCATCGTGCAAACAGTCCAACCACGTTGACACACATCTGAATCTTGGAAGTACCACATACCTTGATGCAGATCTGGTGCCCTGTGTAGATAGGCCGCCACTGATTGTTTTCCATCTTACATTTCCTTTGTGACATGAAAACCCCCATCCCCCTGGTTGTCTGGAACATTCCACTCAGTGTATGACACGATTTTGACGCATTCGGCTGCAGATTTGCCGCGTGACGTGCCCCAGTGGGCAATCGACTCTAGAACGTCGAAAAGACGTCGAGAGTTTTAGAATTTAGCAGCACTATTTATGTCGAAAATGCAAATGATTTGACGTCGTGCTTAAAACGTCGATTCATTTTGCATTTTCGGCGTAAATTTATAAAAAACCGTCGACCTGTATTCGACGTGCCACGTCGGGTCGACGTTGCTCAAACGACTATGCCCGTGGGCCCTACGAGTGATTTTAGGACATGCCGACCCGTCGTCCGTCCGGACTCAATTGGCGAGTCCGGGTCACTCAGACTTGGACTCATGCTCGGTGGACCCGGACTCCGGGTCCCATGGACTCGAACATCGTGCCCCATGCCATGGACTGGATTCGCCGCAGACTCAGACCTGCCGGACTCTGCGCATTGAACCCCAGTGGACTGACATTCACCAAAACTACAACACATCTCCCACTACTGGCAATACTAGTAGTTTGAATGGTCACCAGATACCATGATTTGTTACATGCAGCATCTCTAAAATATTATAAACATGCTGACAACGTATTCAAATCAGATGAATAATTTAAATAAGTCCAAATGCTCAGAACCATTCTCCACTAATTTTTGTGAATCTCAAAATCACGAAAGTCAAAGATAATTGGAACTTGACTATATGCTGTATTTTTTGTTTACATACAAGCAATGCATGAGCAAGCATGAAGCAGGACGGTACAACGGCCAGAGAACTTTGCGGAAAAGCGTGTGATATCGTCTATACTCGCGTGGAGTTTTTTAATAGCGATTGAAGCCACGCGCTCTCTTTTTAGCAGCTTAATTGATAATGCGCATGCGCATAAAAAAATTGTGTTGCCTTTCAAGAAGTGGTCGCCGTTGACCGAATTGCTGAGATTAATGACCTGTCATCAACAACCGCCTGTGTATTATTTTACTAGCGGTTGCCGCGCTTCGCGCGGGCAACCGCTAGCTGATTTTGAATGGCAGCGGTCACTAAACAGGTTGATCACTCTTCAAATAACGCAAAACTTCAGAGACATTAAATTTTTCTCCAAGCCTTCCTCCTTTATTTTTGCCTTTTGTATTCCTCAAATCTGTTTAGGCCAAGAGAGCTGTCAAGATTTAAGGCCCCTATCTCAACATGAGCTTATGAAGCCGGCCAGGTGACCATTTGCTACCACTGTGCGTGCACGCACTCCCAAAGACCCTTCAGTGGCGGTCCCTCTTGAACAAAAGTTGAGGTAAAATCGTTACCTGTCACATTTGATGGGAATCATGAAAAATCAAGTCGTTTTTGGACGCTAGAACCCACCCAATAACCCATCCGATCGGGACGAATTCTTCCAGGACCGGGCTGTACTTTCCCCCCCTGAACGCGCCTGTTTCAGTTGGCCCCTCAGAACTGCTGCCTTCGGCCACTTGGCCATGTGTATACCTTCTTCTAAGAGGCGCCGAGAGGACCACATCCATAGATGGAGTTCTACGCTACTTACTTTCCCTTAAAAATTAAACATGTTGAAGGGGGGGGGGGGTGGGATTTAGATGTATGACGCGTATGTTAGGCTGTTAACACATTGTCAACCCATGATCCTTATTTTTTTTAAAATTTAAGTACTGGTCGGTATCCAAAGTCCCATTTTTTCGACATTTTGAAGCTTTCACCCAAAGACCTTTACTTTTTAGAAAAATGTTGACAACCGGTCCACCAAAGACCCCCCTTTTTAACATTTAGCAAATTTATGGTCAATTTGGCTGCTTTGCACTTCACACCCAAGAAACCCTGATTTGACACATTCTCTATCATGCCCCTATAGCTTTGAAAACACCAGCCCGAACCATGCATATCACTTTCATACGGTGTTCCCGATCGGAAGGTGATTTCAATTTTTAAGTGCGCTTCGTGCAAAATACAAACAAAACAATGATAGTTAGGCCTATTTAAAGATATTTTTCAAACTGAAATATACCAAATTACAGTATTTGGGCAAATCGTTCTTGCTCCTTCGGGGCACAGAGCTTATAGAGCCTTAGATGGTGCACGGCCTTCTATTACCTTTGTCTCCTGGTGTCCATTCTGTATCCGTTCCCCTGGGCTTGCCGGCGCCAGACTTCTTTTTTCTTTAGTGAAATTTCGGGGAGGGGGAGGGGAGCAGAAGTGAAATTTTATATGGGATAAAACAATCACAATTTTGCAGATTTGCAACCAACTTTTGGGCCGAATTTGGTGATTTTTGGCCACAAATCGCTGAGTTAGAACTGTGCAAGTCATCATAACAAATAACATTCATCGAACCTACTTCACTTACAAAGTCTTACATCGTAAGTCATGCATGACTGTAATCGATTGATTTTATTTTAACGTATTTTAAGCGACCAAAATAAATTACCCTTTTTATTGAATTTTTTGGCCCCTTTTTGAGCCTAACACTTATTAGGCCTATCGGGTGTCTGAAATGTTTTTTTCCGCATTATAAACAACGGCAATAGTCAGAAAAGTTGTATATTTTTATTGGTGTAGTAACGAAAATCTTAAGCTAGACAATTATCCAAAAATTCGTCTGCAAAATCCTGGTGTGGAGTGTACATCATTATCGAATGGCCTTCACACACTGACTATACCACTTTTAGCCTAAAATGATTATGTGATGTCATTATCATTCGACCTCTCGACACCTTTCCTTAGCATATAGGAACCAACAGTGTTCCTGGACGGAGTGTCGGTCAGTTTTCTTGCATTCCACGATAATAGGTTTGTGATGAAGTTAACGCCCAACCCAACATGAATAACAGGGGTTCTCAATTATTTAGATGAGTGGCCAGAGAATGCTTCCCATATTTGAAAGTTCCCCTACTTGAGGGCCATACCACCTGAATTTCCTTATGTTTTTTCCTTTTTATCATTTTTGAGCAAGTTGAGGGCCAAAAAACAAATGGTTTGCCCCGGGCCGGATTTGGCACATGGGCCGCCCATGAGAACCCCTGAATTACTGACTGAAACGAAAGGTCTCCAATTATTGCATAAATTTATGATTAACGATTTGCCTCTGATGAAAATTTTCCAATTTGCGTAAAAGGTTCAAATTTGAAAAAATGGTGCAAAATTGTCACGATTAATCTCTGCATGGTATGGCTATACATTGTCTCTTTTTCGGGGCACAAATCACTATAGATATCATGGCCCTCTTCCATGATTCTCGGAGGCATGTACTACGTCGTCCGTCTCTGCCCAAACCAAACTTGAGACTCAACCCACGAGCATATCTCACATACATACATCCATACATCCATACATACATACATACAATTGTTTTTTAGAGCGCCATTCCAAAATTACCCAGCGCATAAGATAATCAATATTTTGTCATATATACGCCTTTTAATTGTATAATTGAAAATTAAAGGTGCAACGAGCGACTTTCAATACAGGTGTCCCTAAAAATATGAAAATTTCTGATTTTTGCACTGGTGTACATCTTTCTATCAAAAATACCCCTCTTAAGGTTTAAGAAGTTGTGAACTGTTTCTTTGGTACAATATTAAATTGTGAAATTTCTAATTTCGTAAGGAGCAAATACGAACTTCACCTATGTTTTCTATTGAAATATAAGCATAATACAAATCGCCTTTTGTTTTCATTTTAAGAAGTTATTTCTTTAAAGAGCCAATACCAGGTAGGGAACCTATTGCATGTCTAATCTATCTGAAACAACCACATATCACAGAAATCTGGACGCCTTTAAATCTCTCGTGCCCTTTAATGTTATTATTCATAATAATAGTACAGTATTTGTGCTTGATGTTTTAAATTACAGCAAATACTTTATAATTCTTACAGTATTTTGCTGTAAATTGCTTGTAATATTTACAGTATGTGTAACACATTATGCTATTGTCAATTTTATACACCATACCGCAATTTCACGTTGAATGTCCACCTTGTAAAACAATAGAGTAACAATGTTGCGCCATTTGCAAGACGCAAAATAAAATTGCTAAAAATACCACATAGTCCTAAGATATTTTTTTTCATCCTGCTGGTGTTTTTCTTGTGTCTTGTATTTTTGCAGAACCTTTTGAGTAAAATATTACCAAAATGAAAGATAGGATACTAGCAGTCCCGGGCGTACAGTGCACTCTATCATGTTTGACATGTTGGAAGCCCCCCCCCTCGTTGTGACAGAATTTCATGTCAATCCTCATGCGTAACGATCATTTAGTTAAGCTCATATTACTTGTTGTGGCATTTGTTGATTTTATCCAGGATTTAAATCACATATGGACACAAAAAATGAATTGCATAACACAGTTAATCGTGAAGTACCAATGTTTGCTGTAGTAATTAGTCCACACCAGTACCACCATGACATTACTGACTTAGCTCCCCCACGCGATCAGCCTGCACGCGATAATGTCTTGACTGAAACAAAAGGTCATGAATTTTTGCACCAAATAACACGTTCGTTGGTGATCATTAGGAAATCTTCAAATGAATACGTAATCTAATCAATCTTGACTGTTTTGCAGTAGGCCTAGCTTCTTGTTCTCTTTTCATCACCAATAATAAATAATTTTACATTGAAATAGCACAAAGGTCAACTCACTGGAGCAATGTCATAATTAAGCCACGAACATGAATAATAACTACGTACCCGGGACGAAGGTACCCTCATTTTTAATTAAATTTTACGTATTTACTCTTTGTCACCCCACCGGAATTCAATACGCATAAACTACTGTTACAACACGTTTTATTTTTGCAATTTCAATGAAATTATCATCTATCGGCAGTTTGAACAATGTTGAATACGTAAACCCCGAGCAATCGAAGGTCACGATGGGAAGGGGATCACCTGAATCAGACGGTACACATTCTAACATGGCGGTCAACATGGCGACCTCCTTTGTCAACATTTCTCCTCCAGGGAAAACAACATGGCGAAGTTCGATCTTTATAGTATAGATTATTAGCTTTTCGCACATGTTGTTAACGCAACACATATGTTTATGCAGCATCCGACGCGCACGCGCAAAGCATGTTCATACGGTTAGCATTGGCCGACGTTTGCCTTTGAAGTACGGGCCCACCATTATGTGTTCGCTATAAAGACTCGTGTTTAATTTGTTATTTTAAAACTCAAGTAGTATATTTTTAATATCATTGAATAAATGTTGCTTTCATGAATTGGACATTTGAGTTTTTAAGTAATGTCTAAATTTAAATGCATTACATCAACATTTATTCAATTCAGGTCTGTTTTGGAAATGTTCTACATTGTCGGGCACGAATAGCGTAAAAGTGAAGTTAATTATGGCACAGTTGAGTTTAATAAAAACGGTTTTATTATGATGAAATCAAAGTGATTTGTGTATTAGACCATTACCTTTCGGATGCAATCTGATAGGAAGTGACAAGCAATCGGTGATCGAATACTAGACTTGATTGATGATTGATAAGTCTCACATTAATTTTATTTCAAGTACTATAATTATGATTGTTATTACAGAAATATGCCAATTGTTCTTGTATTCTGGAAGCGAACTCACCGGAGGTGTCTGGTTCAGCAATTGCCGGTAAATGCAGTCAGAAGTGCTCCAATATGGCGCCTTGGCTGCTATTTCTCTTTGGTACTATACTTTTTACCTTCATGATGCCTGTACCAGACGTTACAGTTACAATCAGGTAAAGATTGAACATCGGTTCATCGGTACATTAATAACTAAACAGGATAGAAATAACTTGAAAAAAATGTGGGGATCAAAAGTGGCTGTCAGAATATTTTCGGAAGTATAAAAAGGTCCACATTTCACTGTCCTCCAAGACGAGAAAAATACCTGAGCAGTGGCGTATCCTGGGGGGGCAAAGGGGGCGCTTGCCCCCCGGGTAGCCAAAGGGCGCCAAAAAGAAGGAAGAGAAAAAGAAGGAAAGGGAAAAGAAAAGGGAAAGGAAAGGTTGGAAAGGAAAGGAAAGAGGAAGGAAACGAAAGAAAATTAGAGATGGAATGGGAGGAAAGGAAAAGAAAAAGTAAAATAAAAAGGGGAAGGGGACAACTAAAGGGGAAAGAGATAGAAAAGCTTATGGCGAAAAGGAAGAATCTGTAAGGGAAAGCTAAGGAGCGCCAAAATTAGGGCGAAAATGTGCAACAAAAATGAGAAAAGAGAACGTATAAAAATAGTAAAGGAAGGGGCGCCAAAAAGGCAAAATAATAGCGATAAACGAAGGGGTGGTGAAATAAGCTGGAAAGAAAAGTGAACTAATACAAATAAAAAAGGTGCAGCAAAAATGAGAAAAGAAAAGAAAACGGATAAAAAAAGAAAAGGGCGCCAAAAAGGAACAATGGTTGAAAAAAGTTTAAGGAATTTAAAGGGGCGCTAAAATAGCAAAGGAATTTGGAGCTAACGAAAAATAAAGAGCGTCAAAAACTGAAACAAAACGAAAAGCGCAAAGATTGGCAAAGGAAATTGGAGTTTAAAGGGGAATAATAAGGGGCGTCAAAACAAAAAAAACAAAAGGAAAAGGGCTGAAAAATAAGGAAAGGGGCGCGAAAACAGCAACTGAAACTGGCAAGAAAAGGGGGATATAGAAACAAAATAAAGGGGCGTCAAAACAGAAGAAGCTCCGGAAGGAATGAAATGTCCCACTTTAGTGCGACTAGTTGTCGACAAAACTGTCAATTTGCCGACACAATTTCAAAAATTTTCGGCTCGCTGCGCTTGCCGATAACTTTATTTCTGCGGATGTTATGCATATTCAAGAAGACGTGGATTGGGGTGCCATTTTCAATTTCCACAGGGGCGCCAAAAGTTCATCGTCAGTTTGCCCCTCGGGGGTATGTCATCCTGGATACGCCTCTGCTGAGAGCGATAATGTAAAGTAAAACATTATTGGCCGACCCCGCATCACTTTGTGAATATTATTGTCTCGTGAATACCCTATCCTATATAGCTTCAAATATCATCATCATCATACTGTGTTCATCCATTGGTGGATGAAGCCCTTCGTCAGCAATTTTCATTCGTCTGTTGCCATTGCATGTATTTCACGTTGTTGTGTTTGCTTTGTGGTGAGGTTCATCTCGCCATAGCCCGTCTATCGTTCTTTTTTACTATTCTTGGTTGCCATTCCTTGAGTTCTTAGTCCATTTGTTATCATCATGGCTTCAATGTCTGACCATCTCCACTTCTTTTTCTTCCATATTCTCTGTGATATCTTTGACTTTTTCCGTTATGTCGGCGTCTTTAACTTCGTTACGCAGTGTCATCTTTAGCATTCTTCAATTTCCTTCTATCTCTTCAGTTGTTGACCAAGTTCAGTGTTTTGGGCCAATAAGTATTTGTTTGCTTTCCTACATTTTTCATTGTATCTTTTTCATTTAACTCTTTTCTACTGCCACATCCTTTTGCCTTTTCCTAAATACTCAAAATATAATGGCACTGAACATTACTAAAACCTTATATACCGTTGCTAATATTTTGCTTTTTTATCTTCTTAAGGCATTAATTTTAATGATTTTAATTTTCAGATGTGTGGATTATCTCAGAGGCATTCGCTCTTGGATTACAGGCGTTCTTCTTCAACAAAGCATTAGGTTAGTGAAAATAAAAGTAGCTAATAATAACCTACCAACCACCTACAACTACATACATACAAACATACATCAATTGGTAGCAGTATAAGCAAAATGGCCATTTTTTGGGAGAGCGCCCCCAATTTTCAAAGTTGATATTTTGGGCACATTTACGTTGGTATTGTCTAGGAAACTAATACCTGTGAACGAGAATGCTAAGAAATGCGATTTATCATAAAATATCGATTTTTGTAATTAGAATTGGATCCCAGATTGGACTTAACGCAGAGCTGGAAATGCTACGTTATGTCCGTCCGTTATGAAATTTGCCACCTCGAGAAGATAACCCTACCTTGACTTGCCTGACCAATAAAGCAACTAGGATGAGCGTAGACACTACATGGCGCTATTTCCCGGCAATTTCACATTGAAAGGCCGGTTCCAGCAACCGTTGAATTATTATAGGGATCCCGAAATAATTATTCGATTACAAAATTCCTTCGTTTGTGACAGATATAGACTATTAATCTAAGCCACTATATTATGAACCTGGACAAATTGGCACAGAAAGGTTTTTTGGTATAATATTTTACAATACCCCCTCGAACATTATAACAAAATCGGCCAAAATCGACCTGGGCATTGGGCTACTTAGCATAAATCCAAAATGGCCTCCCAAAGGCAACTTTGAGGCCCTGTATCTCCTAAATGGTTGTTTTAGGACCCCACAAATAGGTTATTAGTAGATACAAATTAGACACCAAAGAATTCAAATAAGCTTGTTAAAAAACGCACTATGACGTGTCTATGACGTGTCTATGACGTAACCACACAAATATTACGTAATTATTATGGATTATTATGAATTATTACGTCATCGGGAGTTTAAGTATTTAAGCAGCTTGTTCCAGGTTGTACACATCAGTGACCACATAAAAGCACGTAAGATTACTGTAGGTGGATCTACTATGGGCAGATCTACTATGGGTGGATTCACTGTAAAGTGGGTCTATTGTGGGCGGATCACTGTAGGGAGGGATCTACTGAAGGCGGATCTACTGGGGCCGGATGCTTGTACTGCGGGCGGATATATGAGGTGGATCTACTGTGGGCAGTACATCAGGGAAGACCTAGGGAACGGATCTACTAAAGGTGGATCTACTTTATCGGATTGGCTGATGAAACTCCAGACATGACTATTTATTGAATGATTGACTGGAAAAGATACAAAAAATATAAGCACATGGAGAAACAATATAAATGGTGAAATGAACTGGTTGTAGTGGAAAACCAAGCAGGATCCCAATTGCGTTGTGTCAACCCAAGTGCTATTTGGGAGTGTTATGAAATATTACAGTTTAAGTAGGGCTGGTATGACAAGCATTTTCATTGTCGACAAACTCAACAAAAGCGAACGACCGAAATCGACACTGTCGACAACGTTGTGCAAAGTTTAGCTTAGGCCTATGGTGAATGAATTTATACACCTGTTTCGGCTCTGAATGGAGAGTCACCTTTTCAACATTTTATGACAGTTGTGCATAAACTAATTATGGAAAAGTTTATGGAGATTCTAAGACTTTGCAACGAATAGACATGTACGCTAGGCTAGGGCTACTGAACCAATTAGATTAACCTCAAATGGGCCATGACGTCTTGAAGGGGGGTTGTGCAGGCGGTTCGTCTGCAAATTCAAGTACACGCATCAATTTTGCTTAAAGGCTTACTCAGAGATTTCCCGATGAGGGCGCACTCAAATTTCAAACAAATCATGTTTTTTTCTGCATATACATAAATTTTTTTTATACTGGACAAGCATTATAATGTGTCCAAATAATAATCACTATGTGAAATATAAACTAAGCTCAAATCGAAAGAGTCCTCATATAGAAAACAGGCGCCCCAGGGGACAGGCGCGGAGGGCGGAGGGGGCGCGCGCCTCCCGGTTTAAATCTGCAAAATCTGCAAAATCAGCCACCAATTTGGAAAGATTTAGCCTTCAGACCCCGGTAATTTTGAGTTTTGTTTCAAATCCTGGATCCGCTCCTGGAAAATCACAACCTTGTTATAAAATTCGGAGCCGGAAACTTTGGTACACACGTTATCCTATGGAACGTTTATACACATGCATAAATGTTTACTGCATGAAAACGAAACACTCCATTCATCTTTACTTTGGAATTAAGCCTTTTAGGTGCTATCTTTATTTCAGTTGATCGATTTTTAATTGCTATGCCCCCAAAAATGTTATATTCGAAATCTCTGAGTCAGCCTGTAAACCTTTATAAACTTCCAACTAACATAATAGCATATGAAAAGTAAAACACTTATGAAAGGAAAAATTGTCCAACTTTCCGAATAGTTATCAAAAATTGCAGTAGGGCTAGTCTTAAGCAGTTATTGATAAAAATACCGATGAAAAAACAAAAGTAGACCAAAAAGTGGTATCTCTTATGATTTTGGAAGGCAACTGGTAAACGAAATGTGCATTCAAAAAGATGCAATATATTGCATTATAAAGTCATTAGACATGCTTAAAAATTTTGCAAAGTAGCTTTTCTCAAGCACCAATCAAAGTTTCATAAAAATTTAAACATTAATAGGGTTATTACCCTGTGAAAAATGCTGTACTGTATGACAAGTATGAATTACAATGTCGCATGCTCAAATTGGCAGGTCCCATGTTTAAAGAATCAAACAAGTTAGGATTAAAGACGGAATAAACCCAAGTTATCGTGTACCATTGTATACTCAATCCAAACTGTTAATAATCAATATTATTACATTTTCTTTAGAGTCCCACAACAATATTATGGTCTCAAATTAAAGGGCAGTTAATAGTTTAATAATTATATAATTCAAATGAATGTGTGATTGTTAAGATAAAGAAAAACTATAAGAGCTGAAGCTTCATTATTCTCCCATAATTCACATAGGTAATGTGTCCAATCGCGTGTCCCAATTGCTCCACCCTCCACATTCGTTTACTCAATAGTCTTAATTTTAACTATTAAAGTCTGATCAAGATAAATTTGGTATCAACTTAAAGCAAATAAACTGTAAAATGAGGTGCGTACTTGGAATATTAAACAGGCCCCTACCCTAGAGTAGACCCCAATTCAAGACACATGGCCCTATAAAACTTACGTGCATGATGAGAGGAGTGAAATACCATGATTACACCTCTCATAATAATGTTTCTGGTATTTTTTGTTTATTGTTTTCCGTTTTTGTAGAAAATATTCGATATTCAAACAGGCTTGTAGCAGGTTCACATGGCTTTGATACCCTAAGCGATGCGATGGAATGACCATTTCCTGATGGCAGCAATGATAATGGGCAGCTGCACCTTGAGATTGTATTTTTTTTTACGGTTATTTTAGTGCAATATAAACCACGGGTTAAGCCGTTTACGTCATACTATATTATTCACACCAAAATCATAGTTACGTTTCATGCGTTCGTTGTCACCCTATGACGTAATGACGTTAAATTTGCATGATGGACGTCACACGGGTACGTCGTAAGGTTTTTTTAACCATCTGATCCGATTCTTTGGTATCATATTTCTATCTATTAATTTATATATTTAATGGGGTCTAAAACCAACCGTTTAAGAGATCCGGGCTTGAAGAGATTCTTTTGGCGGCCATTTTGGATTTATGCTAATTAGCCCACTTCCCGATGTCCGACTTTTGGTTTTGGCCGATTTTGGATATGATTTCAGTAGGGACATACAACAAAGGAAACCAAAAACGATCTTTTGCAATTTGTTCTAGTTTCATCCATAAGTTTACTGGACTAATAGACAGTTTTCGAGCGTAACCATTCACAGTATAGTTTCTAGCCAGTTACCATTGGCAAAACGTAGTAAAATCTCAATTTTTTGAAATTTGGGACGCTCTTCAAAAAATGTGCTAATCTTGCTTTAAGTTTTTTTTCCTTAAAAATCTCTTAAAAGAGAAAGTCACGCTTTAGCTTCTATATCGTAAAAAAACACTTTTAGTTTCTAAATGTACTAACTATTTAGTTTTACTCATATAGTAACGAAGAATTTGTACTAAAAATAACCGCACTCAGGGATCCAAATAATCGGGATAGACACTCGACACGAAGTGGGAAAAGGCATGTGATTTAAGGATCACCCGGTCGTACTTGATTGCTGTGGCCGTACGTCATTCCCGACTAACCGACTACGTCATACTGCAAAAATATTGGTGACTTATCGAAATGGTGGCGCTATTACTACGCTGCCAATGGTCTATGAGCATTTGTACACTGTGTCAACCGCCTGGCCTCATACTAGAATGCCCTTTATACCGTTATCCGTTATAGGACAAGAATGAGAAAAACCACTTAATGTAACAAAAACTAATGTCAAGAAAAAATTCACACGTCCATTTATACTGAAAACTGCCACTTCAAGCAATATAGCACATTTTTTGAAGGGGGGCCCCCCAATTTTTCAAAAATTGGATGATTTTTTAACACGTTGCATTTGTACCTGGCTAGTAAACTATACCGGTGAATGTTTAAGCTCGAAATGTCTATTGTCACAAACGAAGGAATTTTGTACTAGAATCCTTAATAATTCCAACGGGCTTGCTGAAACGGCTTCCAACTGTGTGAAATAGCCGGGAATAGCGCCATTTCGTGTCTACGCTCATCCATTGTTTGTTTTTAAAAGTTAGTTCGGGCAATTCAGTTAGAGGTTATTTTCCTCGAGGTGGCACTATTTCATCATGGACGGACAAAACGTAGCATTTCCAGCTCTGCCGTTAATCCCCAATTCTGGGAATCCGCCCAATTCTAAGTCCAATCGCTTATTTTGTGATAATACGCATTTTTTAGCATTCTCGTTCGCAGATATAGTTTCCTAGACAATTAACCACGTAACTGTGCAAAATATCACATTTGAAAATTGGGGCGCTCCCCTTCAAAAAATGTGCCAATATTGCTTTAATGTATTACTTAATAATGCCTACATCCAAACAGACATACTAAATACACACCTGCATATATCAACCACATACATGCCATCACATATTATATCATACATATGTCATTCAACATGTAAACTGCACTTTGTTGATAAACATAATATTGGGAAAGCAGATGAATATTCTTGGCTTACGTAAAAGCTGTGGATCTATAGGAAATTTGGTCTTTGGTATATGATGTTTTTTTTTTTTTTCCCACCTTCAATCTTGCACCTGCATTTGAGTAGTGCCCAATGTTAAAAGTTCGTTGACACACTTTGGATTTGCCTCGATTTAACACGTAAGTGGTTATGGTCTTGGGCACTCCCGTGGCGGTCAGAGGATCTATGGACCCTAACACCTAAAAGGCAATTTCACCTAAACGCGTCCACATGTCAAGACTAGTCTTAAAAATTAAGAGTGGGGGGCGTGGTCTCTATGTGGTTAGGATGATTTTCTGTGTGCAAATTTCCCGGGTTCGAATTCCGGTTTGGGTTGGGGCAACTGCTGGGATTATTTCCGGGGCACTTAACTCTGGATTTGATCTGTATACCAGCTATATAATAAAATCAGAATACCGCTCTCCTCCATGGTTCATTTGGAATTGTGCAAATGAATCATGAAAGCTCCCCGTCCTTCGGAGGGGACGCTAAGCCGTCGGATCCATGTACAGAGATTCATAAATGTACATGTATAGCCCAGCCAGTCTCGATTAAGAGTAGGGTGACTGTTCCCGGAAGTCGGCTGAGAATATTTTAAAAAAATCAAAGAACCAAAGCAATTTTTTTGCTGATATATGTTCGCACATACATATAAGTAAACAATTAATAGTATAAACAATAAAAATAATTAACCCTTTATGTGCTGAAAACAAACAATTTCATTGTGAACGT
Organism: Ophioderma brevispina; assembly: GCA_023653785.1. Classification (NCBI taxonomy): domain Eukaryota; kingdom Metazoa; phylum Echinodermata; class Ophiuroidea; order Amphilepidida; family Ophiodermatidae; genus Ophioderma; species Ophioderma brevispina. The sequence goes on along the minus strand of JAMKCH010000982.1, from coordinate 74,757 downwards.
TTTCCTTTAAAAAAATTATCAAAATTGGCATACATTTGTGCCTAATTTTTATAAAATGGGATTCTTGAGAAATATAGTTTTTAAAATAAAATTAGGAAACTTTTCATCATACAAAGAAGCGCTACTCGGTACATTGAAAAGTACGTAGATTGCTGAACCGCGCATTAGTGGGTTTCGAACTGATCTCTATACAATGGATTGGAAATCTGGGCTTCGTAATTAGGCACTGACTGCCATATTGGTCATCCAAAAAGAGCCCAAGCAGGTGGTTAAGAGCCGGTCATTATACAAAATTTGTTCCCATTGAAATGTGGATAAGCGACCTAACAGACTAGTACAGAATCAAGCCAATTCATTGAGCTCATATTGTATTTGCGCGTATGGGATGGCATGTCTCTAAAACGTGCACCCGGGATACAACTTCTGTTAAACTGGTGTCTCTGGAATGCTATTGTGTTCGGTAGAACAAGATGTCTGCCCGTTGCTCCATTCATCTAATATACAATTACTGTTGTGTAGCCAATCCATTGTATAGAGATCAGTGGTTACAGTGCGACTGCGATAAAACTATAAATATTACGCGACCCTTTTAAAATGTCCACGTTTTCATGGATTGTTAGTGTTGAGGCCAACTAAAACCTTTGTTAGTCACAAAATGATATCTAAAACACCCCCTCTTTGCATTTTTCTCAAATCACTGAGGTTTTAAAAAGTGTAGTTTTTTGCAATAAAAATTTCTAAACGACTTCGCTCCTATCCTTTGTGTGTTCAACGAAGTTCACAAGGATGAGGCTTGTGGCAAATTTGCTGAAGTCACGTGATATATTTTCGCTGGCTTCTGTTTCGGTATTGCATGCGGCGTTGTAAATATACCACAGGGAATAAACATGGTAGCTTCCATGATTGCTGTACAGTTGTGTACATTAGTCGGAATAAATCGGGATTTTTTTCGCAAGGAATACTCCAATGGCCATGAAAAACATCTGGTACGTTTTATTTAGGGATATTTCATTATATATGTGCCGGTAGATACATACCAATAAATCACTTTAAGTTAATAATAGATCAAATTAACTATGTTTAACCAAAAACGTATGTTTTTGGATTAAATTAATATTTTTACAAATGAGTTTTACAAACCATGTATTTTACCATTCATTTGTATAGGGAAATCAAATACGAGATAAATAACATAATAGCATGTAAATTGTTAATTAAACATTCATTATTTTTAGTCAGCATTTGTATATGATAGTAACATAAGTCTATAAACGAAATAAATACCCATTGAAGGTTATATGTGTAAAATGATTTTTGCCATGTGTATATCCATTGGTGGTCAAGGGGGTTCCTTTTGAACCCTAACGCAATATCTTCGGGACGCGACTTTTTTCCGACCACGTAATTATTATTGCCGTATCATACAGAAGATTATTAAGCAATTATTGATAATTGTTGTCTGTGGTTCGATTCCAGGACTTGTTCCAGGTCCAATTGCTTTTGGAGCGCTCGTCGATAAAACTTGTCTTCTTTGGGAGTATGATTGTAGCGGATCACAAAACTGTTGGATATATGACAACTGGCAGATATCAATTTATACTTTGATGGTGGCACTTGGGTGTCGATGTATCGCCTTGATATTCTATTCTGCCGCTTTAATAAGTTACAAACCTTCATTGTCAAATATTGAGCAAATTAATGCAGCAGATCATTCTGAAAATTACGTCACCGCGGAGGAGAAGAATGAATTAAGAAAGTTGACGGAAGAATGGAAAGAGGAACTATGAAAAGAAATGACATATTGATCTGAACTAATTTAATTGGCTTCTTTTGGGAAGTAATGACGATGATGATAGAAAGTAACAATTTGGTTACAATTTAGAAAGATTACTTAAATTTCGGTTCAACTAGTCAGAATAAATTAAATGAAAACACCCATGACCGACCACGTCAAGCGTTTTTCAGTTTGTGGTTTGTGTCTGTATATGCTGTAATCTATTTCGATTCGTTTTGGTGAGATGCTATATTGAAAGAAGCTTGGCCGCCATTGTCTGAAGGAAAACGGATATTTATGTACTAAATTGGAATACATATCACGTGCTTACACAGCGGGATCATCCGTTGATTACCAACGTCCTGAAGAAAACACCTCGGCTCGCTCCTAAACATAATGCATGGACGGGGAATTGTTTGTATTGTATGAGGTATAGTTAGGGCTGATAGGGATTTTTGGTTCAGTTTCTCCCAAAAGTATCAAATTTGGCCCAGATGTGCCTATACCATATTTTTTTATTTCTGATGGGCGCCAAGAAGTGCGCCTCCTGGAGCCGCCACAATCCAATATGGCCCCACCGGAATATATTTTAATTTAAAAGGTTAGAATCATGAATGATACATCTTTTTTAGGGTTTGTGGGGTTGGGATTAAGATATGAGTTCAACTTCAATTCTTTAAAGCTGCCATACTGAACAAATCCAAGATGGCCGCCGCCGGAATTATAACTCCAAATCTAAAAGGCTAGAATCACAAATGAGACATTTAGGGGGTTTGGGGGTTGGAGATTCAGAATCTCATGTCATTTTAAAGACAAAAAGCCAAAACTATTAATCAAATCTAATATGGCCGCCACAGGAATTATACTTTTAAATCTAAAAATCTAAGTCTAAAGAATCGTGAATGGTACATCTTTTGAGTTTGGGGGGTTTTAGATTCTAATGCTATTTTAATGATAATATGTCAACTTCATATTTAAAGTCATCATAATTTTTAGGGGTTGTCGTAACATACACAAAATTAAAAAATTTGACGACAGTTTATGCATTTCTGTATGTGGAAAGTCAACCCTGTGGTAGGTAATGAGCCAAACACACCTATTCAGCCATCATAATAGATTTTTGAAAGGAGAATAAGACTTGAAAGTTGTTAATTTTCGAGCTACATGCTATTTATTTTTTACGGATTATGTCAAGCCCATGAGCGTCACCACGAAGTAGGACACACTATTTTCCCGAGGAACTGCCTATCACCCCTCCTCACCCTTCGAGTTCGGAGCTGCTCGGGACGGTAGGACCGTAGCCAATACCAAGGAAAAATAGTGTATTCTATTTTCCCGATATTAACGATGTAGTATTTGTTTTATTAAACCTCATGGAGACTCTGGGGACGAGGTTTGTGAAATAACAGTTCCAACTATTTCCCTAGGAAAATCGCAAGAAGTAATCGGATTGGCCAATTAAATAGCATGATTATGTTTCTGAATATTCATAAGGTTAATATACCTGAAGTACAGAGCAGAATTCAATCTTGATAAGACGACCACATCATTTAGATTACTTAGTCATGGTCCTAAGGCGGCCCACTCTGTCAATGGATTTCATTGCCTTCGTTCACTTGCCTTGTTGTATCATTCCGTAACCCTAAGGTCTTTTGAATTCCAGTGGTAGGGGCTCTTCACTGGTTGCTCATGATAGTAGGGTGTTCTCTTCAAACAGCATGATGTGATAATCTGCCAACTATCCCCGCTTGAAGCCAAGGCTCATTGCTTTCTCCAAATCATAACAAACAAATGTATCATTTAAAGAAACAATTATCATTGTGTGTTATGAGTACCAAGATATTCTATAATTAGAAAGCAATGGCTGCCATTTTGACATTTAAGATGGCGACCATAGGTGTTATCTGAAATAATTGTTACTTATTTCATGGATCTCTATTAAGAAAAAATGGAAACCCAAACAAAGAATTTTATGTGTTGACTGTTGATTGTAAACCATTACTTCATGAAAGGTACTAACCAATGGTGGCCATTTTGAAATCAATATGGCGGCCGTATGGGTTATCTAGAAAAGATGTCAATTGCTCCTTGGGATTCTCTACTGCCCAATTGCAAGATTCATTTAGCTCAGTGCATCTTTTGTCCATAACGGATGATCTTTATGTTTTTTCTGTCATTGGCGTAACTATAAAAGGTGTAGTTTATGGCCTGTGTATACGCTTTGGGTCGTGTTTTTCAACGTGAGGTGCTTTATAAATCTTTAAATTTTATTATTGTTATTATTAGAGTTTTATATCCTACATTAGGGAGACATTGGTTTTGTACTCACTCATTAGCTACGTTAGGGAGACCATTTCGCGTCTCACAAAACGTATCCCTTGTATTGCGGTTTTATTTCCGTCAAAGGATATGAATATTAACTTATGTAAACTTAAGGGATAATCCACTAGAATAACAAAGGATATTAATATAAGTTTAAAAAACAAAAGAAATCATTATAAGCTAATGAATATTAAAATGTCTCCCTCGTTGTGTATTATTATTATTATTATACGTAAGGCGGCCTTCTTGAATCCGTCCTTTGAAATGGCTATTTTATGTATGAAACATTAAATTGCCACAGAAAATAAAGGTCCTGAAATGCACAAATTAGGGTCCTACAACGACCGACAGAGTTGTCCGATTCTTTATTGTTTATTAGTGCAGAATTTACACCAGCAAATCGGATATTAATAGCTGTCTAAAAGTGCAATCACTGCAATTAAACGCGAAATTAGATCACGTTCTAATACATAAATAGGCCTGAAATTTACACTTAAGTGGATTATATGAGCAGAGTACTTCAAATAAATTTGCAGTAAAGTTCACGTACCTTTTTAAAAATAGTTTAGAGTGTAGTGTGCAGGTTATAGGCAAAAGGTCTATGGTGGTCCCACACTTACATTGACAATATTACATTATAAATCCACTTAATTTGTTTAAAACCGAGTAGAGCCATTTCTCAACATTTTGTAGTGGATGGTCCGATATGTTCCCTATCATTTATTTTGTTCTACATGGAAAGCACTATTACCAAAAACACCCGAATCCCGTGTGGGGTTAAATGATTAGAAGCATAAGAACAGTATGTATGGTTTAGTGTGGTCGACCACATACCATCTAAATGAACATATCTCAAGGCCTAAGGATTAAATTATGAGAACAATTTGAGCTATATAAATAAACAGTTAAAAAAAAAAGCATAAAATAATTTGACCCACAATAAAAAACAAGTACAACAAACCACCAATACCTAAATAGTAAATTTTAAAGTAGGTATAAAATCTCACGGGGTTTTAGAATAAGGCTTATCTTAAGGGTGGACTTGCAGTTTCAATAAGTTCCATAATAAAATCTCATTGTTTCAAATAAAGAAACGCGTGATATAATTGGTCAACGCATTTCTAAAACTCCATTCACGTAAATTGGAATAGTTCTAACCATGAAAGAGATGTGTGGAGAACTCTTATTCTCACCATTTTACTTATTGGCTTATAAATCCAGCATCTAAGGCAGAGTTGGTTGCATTTTCTGTAATTGAGTCAATTTACCTGGTTATTTTCAAAGGAAATTAGCCTGTCAGTTAACTTGTATTGGCTTTCAGGACGAATATACGTTATCAATAATTAAGGGCGTTATTAGTTGCCGAGATAACACCATTGCTTTTGATTATCGTGATTCACTTAATTACGGTGTTTGTACACATGTCATAATTATTGATTTTGGAGCTTCCACATGGTCAATATGGTATGAAGTAAACTTTGCAGTAAGAAGTACACATTTGTGCATACCAGACGCGCAGAAAGCTTGATTGGAATTTCGTTCATCTACAATTCAAAAGCTAATTGCTATTAATAATGATGGAAGATCCTTACAGCGAGAACGCATTCGAGAATCCGAGTTACCGAAATAATGAAAAAGATGATGGATTAGTTCAGAAGACGAGATGCAAGAAAAGGTGAGTGATGATACCAACCATGAGAGGAATAATGAAGATTTCGGACTGTACGGTTGGCTTACTTGGCGACCTAAATGCCTCCAATGGTTGAACAACCCGAAAGGCTTTTTGTTTTTTCCTTTGCGTGTATTGTTTTGGTCAGGGCATGACAGTCAATGGGCTTGTTTATGTAGTCATACTACATAGAGCGTAGATTCAACCTTCCTAGTGTACAAAGTGCCTTCATTTCAAGCGCTTATGATTTCTTCTTCATGTTTTTCGTAATATTTGTAACGTATTTCGGAGAACGAGCTCATAAACCGAAACTTTTGGGAGGCGGTGCATTGCTTTCGGCCTGTGGATCGATCGTCTTCACTCTACCCGCCCTACCCCTTCTTGACTGGACCATATGATTTCGAAGCAGCAGAATTTGACACTTGTGACTTCAACCGTACAGAACCAAATATTTGCTCCGATGAGGACGAGGAGGAAAAACTCAAACGGTACTACGCCGTATTTATCATTGCCCAAGGTTTACATGCTTTAGGGGCATCGGGTATATATACGTTGGGAGTGACATACATAGATGAAAATTCGCCACCAGGATCAGCCGCTATTTACACAGGTATGGTTTAAATATATATTAAACAAATTATTATAGGAAGTTTCCGTAACCTGACCCATCTGAGACGCTTTTCGACACACTTATGAATTCGGAAACACTTCATGTTAAGATTTCCGAATTCATAGTGTGTGTCAGAAAAAAAGTGTGTCAGATGGGTCAGGTTACAGAAGCTCCCTTAATTATACAGGGTGAGTAAAAAAATTGACCCTGAGTTGTGCAAGCCATTTTGAATTTTTAAGGAAAACATATATCTAACATATGTGGTATCATTTAAAAGCTTTGTTCACTATCTTTAATTTGCTGCTAAGATAATTCCAATCGTGAGGTATAGACCGAGCTACAGCCGTTTAAATCAAGTGACTGCAGAATAAATGTGACGTTATTTACCCCACAAAATTCAGTCACAATTACGATCGATGCTCTATTAACGTCCTCATTAAACATAAAAATCGTTTGCAAGATAAATAACTTGATACATGTATCAGTTTCTGGAGGAGTTTAATGAATCTTACCATGAAGGAACGGACATCGGTGACAAACTTTTTGAGGTTTAAAGTATTGTCTATAGTTGTAGACCAAAATATGCCACATCTTAAAAAGAGTGTTCAAATAACACTTACCATTATCAATGACTTTTACACCTTTAAGATACCACAGTGTTTGACATAAACATAGACATACTCTTATCATCATTTTGGGGAGTCATATGCTTAGTTGACCGCCGTGCATTTAAAAATGGGAATCCATAGATAGAGGTAAAAGCGGACTACTTGATTCAAAAGACTGTAGCTCGGTCTAAACTTGTCCGATTGAAATTATCTTTGCAGCAAATTAAAGAAAACAAAATAGGGTTTCCGATTATTCCACATATGTTAGATATATGTTATTTAAAAATTCAAAATGGCGGACACAATCAGGGTCAAGTTTTTTTTTACTCACCCTGTATGAAACTTCAATAACCCCCCCCCCCCCAATAAGGTGCTTGTCGTAGCTGTATTGCCGATCAAAGTATTATCTTTCAATATACAGCAATGTGTTTTTCTCTTTATTTGAATTCAACAAGGTATAGTTTGTCTAGGGTACAACCTATAGTTACACGGGTGTTGCCCTATTTAAGGTTTAGGGTCATTCTGGTGTGGAACTTACTCAACGCTTAGTTCTGTTGAGGCCGGTGGAAATTGTTCTTCTTTATTTCACGGTGCGTGGCATTTGGTTGCATAACTAGAGGGCAAAGTGCAACAATTACGGATCTACAATGGTCTATTGGAGTAGCTGTCACCCAAGGAGTTAAATCAGTGCCATTTTGATGATTTTCTGTTTCAGTACAACCAAAGCAAACAGTTGACACCAGTTTCAACAAATGCCGAGCATTGGGTATTTACCCCAGGATGACCTTCAACTTTATTGAGGTCTACAGCCGTCTAACGGGGTTGCAATTATATAGAACTTTTATCTAGAGAAAGTATACTTTTAATTCTTATAATGATAATTCATTGCTTACAAATACAATTTTCTCTGCTTATTTTACAATGCCCCACATAAGTGGTTGGACCAAACATTCTGAATCAGTAGGCCTACCCTTCAAACTACAGGAAAACATCTTCAAACCTTCTTACCCGTCCTGTTAAGATCTCCAGAAGCACATATAGCTTTTGTAACTAAAACACAAAAGTGTTGGCAATTTTTTCTAAGGCAACCCCATTTTGGACTATGATTTTACAATTCAGCAATATTAATTATTCTAGAAGTTATTATTCTTTGTCAAGAAGATAGTCGGGTAAGAGTAATTTTCGAATGTGATCACTTTGAGGTTCAGATTTGATATCAATGGGAATTGTTTTGGAGTAAATAATAATAATTATTGATGACGACGACGACGATGACGATGACGATGGCGATGGAGATGACGATGACGATGACGATGACGATGATGATGATGATGATGATGATGATTGATGATGATGATGATGATGATGATTGCTATGGACGTATTTGATTTAGGTATCTTCTGGACAATGTCAACATTAGGACCTGCAGCAGGTTTTCTTTTTGGAGGAATGTTTCTAGATATCTACACTGACATAGGTGCAAAGGAGTAAGTGCGGTTATGTATATTCTACATCTTTAAATATCAGTGTGTACTAGATTAGATATATAAAAATAACTGTTAATATTATCATTATAAGTATCAGCTTATTTTCGTCTGTTTCGCGGTAACGGCAACCATTGTTATACAGTTTTATGATAATGATGCTATTTCTGTTAATTAATAACAAAGGATAAAGAAAAATAATATAAAGGCTGTAAGTTTTTCAACAATTGGTTGCATAAAATGTTGCATAAAATGAAATGGATTAGAGAAAACTTCCATGTATCAACAACATGTTTAATTAAACGGATTTGAAACGGATTTTGGTTGAGAATTCTTTGCATAGAAATAGAACAAAATCAACTTGATCAGATGAAACTTTCATTGATCAATGACATATTTTAAAACAAAATTTTAAAACAGATAAAGCATTTTTGATAAGAGTTTTTTGCATAACAATATTACACAAAATAACACTGTTCTAAATATACTTGCACAGTACACAAAATCATTCAGTTCAGTTTCAAAACTTTATAAGCGTTATGTAGAAATGGGCTTCTTGAGTTTGGCAAATAAATTATTACAACAATGTCTCTTGTCGTAGTTCTTCAATGAAATCTTCCTTCAACATTGATTTCTATCTTTGAACTTAAAGAATTATCTTCAAAGTTAGTCCAACTTACGATAATGAACCTGAGGTACATGAAGCTCATAGTAGTTAAATTAGAATAAAGCCCGGGGGGAATAAAGTTGTTGAAAAAAGATCTTGTTTTCACTACCTGGACCAGGTGAAATTGACTTTTTATTGTTTACAATATTTGCAATTAGTAATCTGATCGGGGGAGGTGAAGTACTTCAAAAAGTGGACTTTTTGGTAAAAGTGGACCTAACTCCCCCCCCCCCCGGTCCTTTTTGGACTTTTGAACATCTCATCACCAAAAAGTGAACTTTTTCGTAAACAACTCTAAATTTTGGACTCTTAATTAACTTTGTGCACTGATTTATTGAATCCACTGAATCTGATTATCTGCAATTTACTCTTGTGAAGGAATGGTCTAAAAGATTTGTCACTATATTCAGACATAATGATGAAATTGAAACCCATTTTTTGTTTCTTTATGCACAATATTTTGATAACACTATAGTAGTAGTAGTAGTAGTAGTAGTAGTAGTAGTAGTGGTAGTAGTAGTGGTAGTAGTGGTAGTAGTGGTAGTAGTGGTAGTAGTGGTAGTAGTGGTAGTAGTGGTAGTAGTGGTAGTAGTGGTAGTAGTGGTAGTAGTGGTAGTAGTGGTAGTAGTGGTAGTAGTGGTAGACGTGGTAGTAGTAGTGGTAGGGGTAGTGGTAGTAGTGGTAGTAGTGGTAGTAGTGGTAGTCGTATTCTTTATTCAGATTTTTACCCAATAGATAGAAAGTGTTAACAATTAATGTTCTCATTTTAACCCATGATTGTAGTGTCAACATTACTCCTGACAGTCCTTTATGGGTTGGTGCCTGGTGGCTGGGCTTTGTTGTTACTGCTTGCATCACTCTTCTAGTGTCATTACCTTTGCTAGGATTCAACAAACATCTACCCAGTGAGTACTAATAAAACCGAAATACCAAGATGCCGAAATACCGGGGTGACGAATTCTCCCACTTTGGACAGTGCCGAAGTACCAGGACATACGGCAGAGGAGAAGGGAGGGAAAGTTCTGTCGATGTGTTGTGCACGTGTTTGGGCACTATCAGCGATTTTCTGGACCGGTGTTTCGGCAGATACCCCTGCCGTACGGCAAGGTCATATGGCGAAATACCGGTGTGAACGGAGATATGGTCCGGCAGGATTCATAGTCCGGGCTCCATAGACGACAACGGAATAAAGCATGAAACTAATGTTGCGTAAAGAGTCAACTGAATCGATTGCCCTATTGTTCCCCATTTTTCCCGGACTGTGAGCCCGAAGGACTATATCTCCTGCCACACTGGATGTTTCGTCATAGCCCGGAATTTCGGCGCAGCAATGTTTACAATGCCTGTTAGTTTTCGTTTTGGGTCTTTTCCTCAATACGCAATTTTAGACAATCCATTCGATAATCTTTTCATAAATTAACATACCCTGAACCAAGAGAAGATATCAGTAGCTTCCCATAATGCATTGCTTCCAATGGAGGTTTTTGTACAGGTACTGATGTGAATCTTTAGAGATGGAACATGGCTAAACTGACAGTACTGATCATAAAATTGCATTTCAAGAATGTTTCATCTCTAACGATTCATATGACCGCCTGTACAAAAACCTCCATTGGAAGCAATGCATTGTGGGAAGCTACTGATATCTTCTCTTCCCTGAACCTATAATTTCTTGTTCGAAAATAGAGAAATATGATCTCTTGTTAATATTACTTTCTAAATAAAATGGTTTATTTTCTCTTACACAGGTTACAAGGAAGCACAGAGACTACGAGCTCATGAGACACGCTCGGGAGCAGAATACAAACTCAGAGAAACATATCACAGGAAGGAATAAGCTGATCGACCTTCCAAGAGCGGTCTGGACTCTCTTAAGAAACCCAACCTACTTATTTATAGATTTAGCAGTCATATGTGAAGCATTTCTTCTGGCCTTCATTTCGGTTTTTGGTCCTAAGATTGTGGAGTCTTTATTCAACCTGTCCTCCGGAGATGCAGCTCTTGTTGCCGGTATTATTATATTAATATTTGCCAATTCAAATTATTCACAAGAAACACTGATCTGTAACCATGACTTCCTCTAAAAATGCTAAACATATTGTCGAATATTATTTGAGTTGCTCAACAACGTTTAACGAATGGAATGATATGTTAAATGTGGTTTATATTAGTAACATTTCTATGAAAACATAGTTTTGGCGCACCAGTGGAGATTATTTTAGCCTTCAATGTAACTATTAGCACCAGAAGTAGAGCGCTGCTAATATCATTTCAAGGGGTTTCCGTAACCTGACCCATCTGACACACTTTTTCTGACACACATGAATTCGGAAAACCTTAACGGAATAGAGCACATGTTTATTCCGTTAAGGTTTCCGAATCCATAAGTGTGTCAGATGAAAGGTGTAATCAGGATGGGTCAGTTACGAAAACCCATCATTTCCTCCAGTACATCTATACGTACCGCTTGATCCACGATGCCTTCCTTAAAGGTTGCACGCCACCAAATACACTGCCATTCGTTTATGTACAAAATTGCCTCAGCTAAAACGCCAATTTTTCGCTAACGAAGCGACTCAGTTCCTAGCGGCAGCATTTTTTTGTAGAACTCTACACCTCTGCATTCCATTCACTTGGGAAAACATTATGGTGACCACTGAATTTTCGATCGCTAACTGGAGCGCGAAGCAGTGGCGTAACCAGACCTTTGCAAATGGGGGGCTGAAGGGGTGCCAAGGTTTTTTTTTGAGGGGGCAAATTTGGGTCCTTCTCCATAGACACTGTACAAAAAGTCAGTTCATTTGGGGTCTGAAGGGGGGAGGGTTCTGTTTGGGGGGGGCATGCGCCCCCTGCCCCCCCCCCCCGCTGGTTACGCCACTGGCGCGAAGACTACGATGAGTTGTGGGGTCTTCACCCCAGATGGGGGGGAGAAGTACCAACATACCTAACACAACACCGGAACATCACAGACACTTGATTTTGGTACCAATAGATAGCTATGGTCCTCCTTTTCCTTGATACCAAAATCAGTACCAACATGCCTAGCATTAAGTTCGCATGTCAGCAAAACTGCCAATTTCCATAGACACACAAAGTGAAAAATCATTTTTCGCCGAAAAGGTTAGGAAAATCAGATTTTGCATGCGGTTTTTTACTCTACTTGATGGAAATTACTAGTTTTATATAATGACAGCATTTAGAGCTATAATAAGGTGTTGAGTCGCTAAAATTGCAAAATATCATTTCCCCACCCTATATTCAGTATTTTCGTTCTTTCCTCACCATTTGACGTCATGGTGACGTCATAATGAGGGATGGGGTTACTTTTATTTTGGTACCAATGGAAAGCAGAAACTCTAAACTATCATTTGGTACCACATTTACAGGAATCGGGTGTTCAGTAATGAAAATCACAGTTATGAAAACTCCCGAAAGGGGGGGGGGGGTGGTTACAATTCAGTCAGCGGGTGACAGACCAGATCTTTTTAGTGGTGTGGAATATTAAGTCTACCTAGAAAGGCAGTTGTCGATATTAGTACGGAAGGAGGAAGAACTAATAATTTATTTTTATCAGATGCAGACAGTCTTTTAAATTCAGTGCAAGAGAGTGTTTCAGTAAGTCGAATCTACAATTACGAAACCATCGCCCTGCTCCTGTGAGATTTTTGGCCGAAATCCAAGACCATATGGTCCTGAGCATAAATAATCTGGAAAAATATTCTGAGTCAAATATGGTCCAGGACCATATTTGCCATCTGATCCTGTAAATGGCCTTGGAGCATAAATAAAAATATGATCCAGGAGCATATTTGAATACACAAATGGTCCAGGAGCATATGACAAATATGGTCCTGGAGCAGTATTTGACATTTCTCCACTGCTCCAGGAGCATATTTGCCATATGCTCCAGAAACATATTCAGCATATTCAAATATGCTCCTGGACCATATTTTTTTAATTTATTCTCCAGGACCATTTACAGGACCATAATAATTATGGCAAATATGGTCCTGGACCATTATTTGACACGGAATATTTTTCCAGATTATTTATGCTCCAGGGCCATTATTTGACTCAGAATATTTTTCCAGATTATTTATGCTCCAGGACCATACGCTCCTGGACCATATGGTCATGGATCATAATTTCGGCCCAAAATCTCATAGAAGCAGGTTGTATAATTGTAGATTCGACTTACTGAAACACTCTCTTGTAAAATATGTAATCGCAGGTATGCAACTTAATTACACTCACGTGGTGAGCATCATTCTCATATGCTAAAGGTATATTTTAAGTGGTGTATTTAAAGGTGTATTTCATGATCCCTGCAGAATTATATTTAGAGAATAATCTAATATAGTCTAATCGTAGTGGATGCCGGCTGCGCCACTTCTCAAAATATTGAACTGCCCATCCAATATGACCCCGGGGGGGGGGGGGGGCACTTGTATTCAAAGGTGGATATGATGCGTGAACATGGACTTACAAAATGCACCCTAAAACAAGTATTTCCACCGACTTAAAAACATACCCTAAAACAAGTATTTTTGTATGTTTTGCTACACTAAAGAAGTATTTTTGTCACTTTTTGCTACCCTAAAACAAGTACGCAATGCATTGTGTCGTTAATATACCATTTGTTATCTTGCTTTGCTTTACAATATTTTTGATCTTTTTGATCTCTGCCTAATTTAAGTATCACAATTTCAGGGTTAAGGAAAAAACATACCCTTTTTTCCACATTTTGCTGTTTTTGACACCCTAATCAATGTACGCGCGTACATCGCCTGTTGGAAAAAAGACACCCTTTTTACTCGTTTTCTTGTTCACGCATCATATCCACCTTTGAATACAAGTGGCCCCCCGGGAATATGACACGATATTAGATAGGCAAAACAACAAATCATATCTTTTATTCTCATTCTTATTTAGTTTCGGTTGTTTTAATCACTGAAATTATTTTTATTTAATAATAGTAATTCACTAGATATCCTCAAGAAAAGGTTATTTCCAAAATTTCAGTTGATTCTGATGTTGCCTTTTGATGTTATGAGCGAGTTAGGAGTAACGCAATGCCCCATAGGCCACTGTGTTTTAACCTCTGTCCGTGTACGGACAGAAAATACAAAACCACGAATTTTTCTAGAGTAGATAGAATTTGCACGTAAGATTAGGCACACATTCTATACTTAGCCGAACAGTTCAGATGATATAAAAATCTTAAACAAAAATAGCTAATGGTGAATCTTTGCCTTATTTTAAATGATTAGGCTTGGTGAAAAGTGGCCTATCTTTGACTTGATATTGATCATCGCCTATTTGACTTTGTACTGTTGTACATAAAAATGCATGATGGTGTTGATGAATCTTGGCCTAATTGTTTGCAGATATAAGTGAGTATGAGGTGAATCTTTGACTCGTTAGTTAAGCAAAAAGTGAATCAGCGCGAATGGCCAAGATTCTCATTTACAGCTCATCAATTGCATGGTGCAATAGCTCACACACACACAAAAACTGGACACAGTACTCAGCGAGACCATGAGAACAATTACTGGCTGCCTTCGTCACACTCCATCTGAGTTTCTACCAGTGCTTTCAGGCATTGTACCTGCAGTGATTCGGAGAGAATATCACATACATAACCTGGTGAACAAGGCTATGTTGGACAAGAAACACTTGTTTCATAACACTGTCAAAGAATCACTAGGCAGACAGAGACTGCGCTCTCATCGACCTTCTGTCGACACGTTTCTAAACTCTCAAGCTCTCCATTCAACATCTTACAGACATGGAGCACTGCCTGGCTAGATACTCCAAGACCAACCCAATTCACTATCACACCTATGACAGAACTCCCACCTGGTAGCAATCTAAGCTTCCACGTTAGGAATGGGTAACCTTGAACAGGATTCGCACATCATTTTAACAGCAATAATGCATCGATATGGGCTGCGACCATCTCCAGCCTGCGAATCACAGACTGCGGATCACGTTCTCAATGAGAACCGATGGATATAGTCTTCTCAAACCCCCAATCAACAGTGAGCTGGCTCCACCAACTTCAACACATTTAGCTGCTGCCTCATAGCAAGAAGAAGAATTAGACGGCTTATGTGCACACACTGTTCCTAAAAGTTAGAAACCACCAATAGATGAAATGCATGTTTTGTTTGTTTTGTTTTGTTTTGATTTTCGGTTTTGTTGAGTGCATTAAAATTGGAAATTTGACATACCAAACTGAAAATAGCTTTTGTTTTGCGGGCCATGCTAATTTCGTATAGATTAGGAACAAAATGCCTGATTGTCTGCTTTTCAGTTTATGAATGACTTTTGATTGTTAGTTACAATTGCAATAAGCGGATTTTTAATGAGTACTTGAACGTTTTTAAAGTACATAAATCGCATTTTCAAATGGCTTGGTGGTTCAATTTATGTCCATTGAAGTCAATTTTGGTGATAACAAGAACGGGATTGAGATTTTTTTTCCCATTTTGCAAAAGCTGTATGGGAGGGGCTAAACGTTTTAGACTCGCATGTACTGAGGGTTTAATCTGAATAATCCGTTGACCTTCCATAACATAGTGCAAATTCTCTCCATAGCAAAAGACCAATACTTACAATCCATCCACGTAAACAGATTTTGATTTGTACCACTTGTATAAAATCATGTTTTCAAAAAATTGACATTACTCCTCAACAAAATCACATTATATACTAATCTTATCGGTAAAAGAATGCAAACACTGTTTAATTGGTCTCAAGCGATGCATAGGTATTAGCCTTTTGGGGTACGGTCTGTATTTACCAATATTTCGCCAATATGTCAATACTTTGTTACATTCGCATGATGATAATTATAACTAACACCGTCATTTTCCATGGAATTTTCTATTTATCACGTAGGGATAATCTTAACACCCGCTGGAGTTATTGGACCAAATTCACCGGCGGGTTTTTTATATCATGAAAAATAGACTCAAAGTGGCACAAGTTCTTAAATTCATAATTGCGGCACTCTGCGCTGGTGGGCTGTGCGTGTTTGAGTGGTGCGATATCATGTCCGAAACGTACCATTTGCTGGAGTTACTGTCCAGTACAAAATACGTAAGTGTAATCATTCAGAAAAATAGAGACCCTTAGTTTTCTGAAACATGGTCGTAAACGTTAACAGTAAAGCATGATCTATTCATCTATGATTGTGTACACAACGGGTCAGATGACATCTTACGGCGAACGTTATGTTCCACGTTTCGGAAAACTAAGGGTCTCTACTGTGTTGTTCGCCATTTGGAAAAGTTCATGGCTTTCAAAATAATCTTCCATGAGGGCTATCTAGCCACACAAAAATATGTGAGTGTTATAATTTTCTGAACGTGGCTCGTCAACGTTAAGTAAAACATGATATTTCATCTATGATTGGTCCACAACGGGTCATATGACATCTTACGCGAACGTTTACGTTCCAGCGTTCTCGGAAACTAAGTCTCTACTTGTGTTTGTCTCACATTTCGTGGGAAACGTCCCATGGCTCTCAAATAGCTTCCATGAGGGGTGATATATACCACCCAAAATATGGATTGTTATTAATTTTCCTTTTTTTTTTTTTTTTTTTTAAGTTAACGTAAAACATGATCTATCATCTATATGGTCCCAACCTGGTCATCATGACATCTTACGTGAACGTTTACGTTCCACGTTCGCGAAAAACTAAAGGTCTCTACTGGTGTTGTTCACATTGGAAACGTTCATGGCTTCAAAATAATCTTTCATGAGTGATATATACCACACCAAACAATGTGACTTGCTTACATTTACTCTTTAAAACAGGCTACTCTTTCTTCCATATTGGTGGTTATTTTGTTTTCTCATAATGTAACCCAAAATATGTCCGATTTAACTCAAATTGATCTCAACAAGGTTAACTCACTTGTCTGTTTGTTTCGATTTTATTTTCAATGAGCACACTGGATCATGTTGGCAAGACTAACCTGACAGAACAGTGTACGTTCAACTGTAAATGCGAGGACTCATTTGACCCGGTCTGTGGTGCTAAAGGAATCAGGTATGACTCCTCGTCATGGCTGGTTGCCGTAAATGAAATTTAACAATGACGGTCTCAGTAAGGTACAGTAATAGACGAAGAGAGAGGAAGAAGTCTTGACAAAAATGGCCCTGTGTGCGATAACTGAATAGATTTGTCCCTTGTGAAATTAAAAACTGATTTGGGAGTACAAGAGAGCAGTGGGGGTAACGTAAGGGTCAATGACCCGTGGGTACACCCTATTTGTGGGTCTTCGCAATTTTAACACACTGTGCTGAGACCGGACGAATCCCAACTACTATTTAGCTAATTGACAAGAGAATTACAGAAGTCAGCACCATGGGTTTAAAGAGACACTGGCACATTTGAAAAATAGCGGCGCCCTCCAAGATTTTTCAAAAATCGATATTTTTGCATGAGTTGTAAAGCTTTTATCTACAAAAGCCGTAACCCAAAAGGATTAAGACAAATCAGCTTCCTTATGTCGTGTCAACAGAACGATTTTATAATTTAAACGTCGCCGGCGACGTTTAAATTCAACAGACGAAGACCGAAAATGGCTTTTAACACAAGAACACGAACTCCGTATGCATGTTTTTCACGCTATGCACACTGTACTGTTTGACCGGTCTATAACCTTTGTGTTTTTTATCAGTCCCCCTCCCCCGTGAGTACGAGTCAAAAATATTATGTAATAACACTGTGTTCCCGGAGTCAACAGGGTCAAATTGGTCTCTACAATGGGATGATCTGTTCTCATCAACACATATAACGCCCCCAAATACTTTATCAAAACAGCCAGGAAAGAAGACCTCGTACATGAAGCACAACTTTATGATATTTATGTCATATGCATACAAGCACCCCCAACATGAAGCACAACTGTATGATATTTATGTCAGTGAATACAAGAACACGTACATGAAGCACAACGGTAGGATATTTATGTCATCTGCATACAAAAACACCGTACATGACAGCACAAACTGTATGATACTTATGTCCCTCTGCCATCAAGAACCCGTACATGAAGCAAACAGTAGATAGTCTATGTCATCTGCATCCAAGAACACCGTTACAGGAAGCATAACTGTATGATAGTGATGTCATCTGCATACAAAGAACACCGTAATGAAGAACAATGGGATGAACTTATGTCATCTGCATTACAAGACACCGTACATGAAGACACAACTGTAGGGAAATTGTTGTCATCTGCACTACCAAGAACACCGATTGAAGCACAGTGAGCAATCTACCACAGGAGAAATCCATGGGTGCAACTTATTATAGCCTACGCCTGGAAGATCAAGAAAATACCGCTTACAGGAGGTGTGGGCCGTTTCCTCTTCATCACCAAAGGCTCTCACGTCATGTGCCAACCTTGTAACTTGTTATGACGCCGTCCTGAGCTACACTGATGGGTAATCCCCAAACAACAGTCATTGAAGCTACAGCTCCCACATCAACCATCCAGATTGAAACTATTTTCATTTTTACATTGAACTATCCACTGCCACCGCCCCAACAGTATAGTTCCGCTCAGGCTCTTCTGTACATCCCTATATTTAGATACATGCTAAGCTGGGCCTGACGAACGCATTTCACAGTGCAACAACAGAAATGATCATGTACATGAAAGGACTCATGCGAACAATTAACCTTTGCCCATGAAACAAGCAAGTAGACTCAGTGGTCAACCGTTCGCCAACATGGATAACTGTCCAGCTGGACTACATCTAGCAGAGAGAGTGGAGTTAAAAGCTTAGAACTCCAGAGGAAGAAGGTAGTGGGAGATACAAACGCTTTGTGATCAGCTTACTTTAGCAGTACTAACTAGTCCAGAGGGTTAAGACCTTATGGAGCAAATCGTGCATTTGTGATAGAAGTATAACCTTGGCACACCAGTAATATGGACCTAACTACCCATTTCAAAACGGGACCCCAGCTGGATTCGAACTGTGGCGACCATGGTGGTCATTTGTCAAAATGCCGCCATTATCTATTTTCAAAGTCTTATATCTCGGTTAATAACACCGATTAGGAACTGATTTTTGGGTCTATACCTATGTTTTCAAGGTCCGGAATCAATATACACATTATCCTTTTGAATCTGGGTTAGGTGTCAAACCATTTTATTTCAAATATGGCCGCCAATGGCACAAAACCACTCGGCACTTATATTTTTGGTTTTTTAAAAATGATATTAGGCCTGCTTGTTGTGTCTATACTATGTTTTCAGACCAACATACTCCAATATATAACCAAAAATTATCACTAAAAATATCTTGCATCCGTCCTTCCTCTAACCAACATGGCCGACATAGGAGTTAAAAATTACCCATTTGCCTTAAACGGCGGAACACCTATAATCAACTGTAAGTTGTTTAGGCATTGTTACATGTACTATATTATTAACAAGGTCCTGTGATTAGTGAATTAATTAAAAGAACTATCCCTGGCAAGTGCTATAGTTCAAATAACTCTTGGGCCGTGGTGGCATCACCTATTCCACTTTTAGGTAAAAATCAATGTATAAGAATATAATTATGCAGCTGATTGGATAATAAGAAGTACAGTGAAGTAATGGTGACGTCGCCACAGCTTGAACTATTTGAAAGTTGCGCCTTCTGTAGGTTTTGCTATTTTTAATTAATTACTAATGACAAGGACTATTGTGAGTTACAGGTTGTTCAAAAAAACAATTTTAACATTTACAAACAAGACATAATCATTAAAAGTACAGTATATAACTAGAAATGGTACTGTACATTAAATAACTAGAACCAGCTTTCGACCAAATTTTACATTCGTAAATCAAATATGAGACACCTAGCACATTACAAAATATAACACAATAAAAAAATATTAAAACGCGTAAAATTTTGACGATTATTTGTATATGAATAGCTATTAAACTTGAAATTCAAAATATAAAAAACTACCACAAGAGATGTATAATCAATAGGCATGATTAAAACGTTACTCTCTCAAAAAATTCATGCTAACATATAAATTCAAGGATACAATTTGGCAAGAATGGTAAAATATATTAACGTACATTAAATAATATAGGACCACCATGTTTAAACTATTTTATTACATAGTTTAAAACACACATTACTTCAATCGACAATTAAAATATAAATTATCTATTCCTGAATAGGACTTCGTTTTAAAACCCGAGTGAGGAGATTTTGCCTCTGACGATTTAGGCAAATGGTAGGCCTAACTTAATATAACATAGAAATATGTATAAACAGAGAATATGAATGTTAAAATATATATCATAATCCTAATCATAATCATAATCTTCGGATGCGGAGCAGGCGATTTGCAGGGTTTATCCATGCCACATCTGTCTTTGGCAAGGTATATAATCGTAGAAAACTATATTTAAGTACATTACAAATAACAAATGGCCCGCCATAATTAAAATGTTTTATTTCAAGTTTAAAACAACATATTCAATCGTACCAAATAAGATAAGTAATATAATTAAGTCCTGAATAGTACGTCTTTTTAAAACCGACGGTAGGAGTGAGGAGATTTTACTTCTGCAGGTTAGGCAAAACTGTAGGCCTAAGCTAATATAAAAATAGCATTATGTCTAAACAGAGAATCTGAATGGTGAAAATATATCTTAAAGTACATTAAAATAACTAATGGACCCGCCATAGATAAAATATTTTATTTAAAAAGTTTAAAACAAATTTTACGTCATGACACCAATTAAATATAAGAATTATTTCCTTAATGTTACTTAAGTTCTAAAACAGAGGTAGGAGATTGTACTTCTGTAGTTAGGCCAATATACACTTTTTTATCGGTAGCATGTACAATATCTTATATCTATTACCTTAAAATCACAGATCGAAACATCAAGTTATGTCTGTGGAAATATCCAATGTTCATTACATCCCCCGCATTTGCGCAGTGTTGTTGTGCACATTCAAGCCTGTCTTCTTTACATTTATATCTGTCCAGCTAGAGTATGAAGAGTGCGACGGCGGGCGTATACATTGTACCATAAGCTGGAAGTTAAACCAAGCGAGATCGCGTTGTATGATGAAATAGCCAAGCCCCGTAACCGTTTTCTCTCACACAGAGCGCGCCGTGGTTGTTGCTGCATAAGCACGCGCGTGTCGTCACTGTTGAGGCGCAAGCACAGCATATAAAATCGGTGTTCGTCACGCGATATGTTACCAGTGTTGCATTTCCCAGTGTTCCATGTTGATCGGCCGATTTTCTGCAAAATTATGCGAAACCAATCGATTGAGGAAACCATGCTTCTAAAAATTACTGCCATCCCTAATGCACAAAACGGGTCTCCCACTGACCCCTGTTAATTTTTTGCTTTAGAAAGAGATAATTGAGTCCGTGAGATAGCATGTGGCATCAGTTGTTGTTGTTGTTTTCACTCACTTAAGTGTGGCGAACGTAAACTACTCGCGTGTCTCACTAAATTATGCATAAGGACTTTCCAATCGACGATACGTAAACCCAAATATGGTGGTGCCCAAAACTAGTTAAGAAGTGCGTAGCTCATTAAATTACTTTTGGGCCACCTCGATTTTGGTTACGCCGTTACGGGAGAATCTTCGGGTCTGGGTTATAGTTACGTCATTGACATTGTACCGAACTTTCAGCGCGCGCGTACGCAAAAAACACAAGCGCACTACAACTGTGGAAAAAGGCATGGGTAAATGCGCGCGTCGTCACTTCTTACTTCAGACAAGACAAAATTTACCACTGTCCTCGGCATCCTTTCGTACATCCACACTGCTGATTGTGCGACAGCTTCACAGCAGGTTGACGAATCATCACAATCTCCGCAAAAAGGTTGGACAATTTATAGGGCCGACTCAAAATGCCATCTCCCCCCTGGACATGTGAATCTGTGAAATTTTGTTCTTTCCACCCTACAAGAACCCAAAATTGATTGGTGGGGATAGGGAGGGTTGCATGGATAGAGGAATGCTCCAAGCATCCCAACCAAGTGAAACCGATTTCCTATCTATATCTTTAAGAGAAATACGGCAAATAATGGTGGCAAAAAGAGCCGTCATGTTCCAACACATTTTGGCTAAGATTGCAGTTCATCTTCTCATGCGCTGGATGCTTCCCAAGCCCACTCAAAGTCTGCTGGACTTGGTAACTCTGGTGCTTTAATTAGTGATTGACCGCAGATATGACCTGCTACATAACCCTATCGCAACAGATGCTGGGAGTTAGTGCGTCTTGTGTGGTGGGATGTTTTCAATTTCTCTACCTTTCTGAGTATAGCTCCGCCTTTCACTTATTAGTGCGACTTTCAGACTACCACGGTGTACATGATCACTACTAACCTCTCAATATGGGAAGAACATTTCGGAAATCATCTGTGGAGTCCTCCTTCGACAGTAGGCCACTAAATTTTGGTACTCATTTATGTCTTTGTTATTTTAATGCCTTTTTAATGTGGCAATATTATTGTATTGTACACTACCATACTACACTATAAATACAACACCATACTAATGCTAAATAGTTATTATAGTGAAAACGTGAAAGTAACATCTTACATTACAAAACTGGGCCTGATTGGATTAATAAACATAGGTACGACACAAAAGCAGAGTCCGTATCAATATTTGAACAAAGATATTATAGTTGTAAATTGGCGGCCAATTTGAAACCCAACATGGGTGACAAACAGATATAAACTAATATTATATTTAGATTTTTGGACTCTTAAAACCAGGTATTATAGACCAAAAAAAATCAATACATTCTTATTCAAATTAAAGTTAGAAAGAAGATATGCAAATTTTGGTGCAAGTTGGCGGCCACAGATTGGAAAACAAAATGGGCGGACATAAGATATTTTAAATATAATGTCATATTTGGATTCTTGCCTTGAAAACATAGGTATAGACACAAAAATCAAATTCGTATCGGTTAGTAAAGGAGTATGAGACTTTGAAAATAAGAATGGCGGCCCATTTTGAAAAAAAATGACCGCCCATGGTCGCCACAGGTCGAATCAGCTGGGCGTCAAGGGTTTGAAATGTTGAGTTATGGTCCATATTAAGTGTGGCCCAAAAAGTGTACATTTCTATCACAAAGAGCAAATTGTTGATACTCTCTGGACTAAACAGGTTCAACACCTCTTATGCTGAGTTAGAAGAAAAGAACTCCAAGCACAGTATATTACTTTAATCAATAAATGCAATTTTTGCCACTTTTCAAAATCACGAGGCGGACCACCCTTTTATGTGTATAGGGAAAGTGCTCCTACTATATAAATAAAACACATACTCGCTACCTACCTTTTTTGCTGTGGTGGGGTGATCATCAGCCAACCAAGGACATTGCACTGGCGATGGTTATAGTAGAGAAAAGAATAAGACCACTGTTTTTGCCTCAAATGACAAAGTCAGAAAAGCCAGGGAAAATCCTAAGTCTACAGCCAAGAAGCTCGTACTATTCCCCAGAAGCTCCAAGCAGACCCTTTATGCCGCTAAGGCTGCACTTGATGATACTTATAACCGTGGTGCTTGATGAGCATAATGTCCAAGGCTGAAGCACTTGATCTCCTAATCTTAAATCAGCATACGCTTCCTGGAAGGCACTGAGGGAGCTGTCGGATGTCGGATGATGTAGCTCTAACAGCAAATCTGATACGTGGTGCCCAAGATCTATCTACTAACATCACTTTGAGAATGCTGCAGACAAAGTCGACCCACATCTAAATGCTAAGAAGACGGAATATATGGCCGTCAGTGAGGAAGATAATCGTCAACGCTATCTGCACTACAGACGGTACCCAACTGAGGCCTGGACCATGAAGAAAGAACTACAGAATAGACTGGATAGCACTTACAAAGCTTTCTTATGCGAGACAAACATATTCTGGTGTGAGCATATGACCAAAACACAGATTATGGAGATTCCCTCAAATCTTATCGTGTGCCAACCCAAAGCCGAGCACGATTTGCCGCTCATTGTCATCGTGCGATTGATCAAGTGTCTCGGACGTCAGCATGTAAGTTAGGGGGACTGTGGGTTGATATGAAGTCCCGTGGGATTTCAATGATTAAAGCATTAAGCATCACACCTATTTAGACACCTTGAGTAGGTCCCAGAGAACAGGAAAAGTTTTGATGGATAATTCCCAGGGGTGGTACAGAATGGCGGCCATCTTGATTTTCAAATGGCCGCCATTTTGGTATATTTTCAAATCGATAACTCGAGTTGTGAATGTGCTAGGAAGCTAGTTTTGGTGCCAAAACTCGTATGTTAAACACCCTAGAAAGGATAAAATGAACATTAAGACCGTCAGCCATTTTGAAAAACAAAATGGGTCTGCCATTAAACACCATGTTTTTGTAATTTTCAGCAAGAAATTTTAGTGGTGAGTTTCATACAAATTTAATTTTAGTGGCACAGTCTGCATTAACTAGTCAGGTTGTATGTAAAGTTGTTTTGGATTTGTTGAGAGTAAATAGTAATTCTTCCAATCTTGTATAATTTTATATATTATTCAAATGGCTTGCCATTTTACAACTGTAAAAGTCATTTTTGTGTAACTTTATTTCAATACAAGTTATTCATAGGGCATTTATGCTACTGTGACCTGAATGCTATGGTGCATTTGGCTTCCACGAGTCAGCGATATCAACACGGTCTTTTACTCGTACATCTAAGTGCCGGTGTAGAAGTTTTTATAGTCTGCCGGACTCATAGTCCACCTACAATGGTAAAGAATAGAGCACTTGATTCAGTTGACTCTTCACACATTATTCATTGTCATCTATGGAGCCTAGAATATATCTTCTTTTACATCGGTGTAAAAAGTCCGGGCTCCACAGACAACAACGGAATAAAGCGTGAAACTAATGTGGCCTGAAGAGTCAACTGAGCCTATATTCTTCACCGTTGTACCGGTGGAGTATGAGTCCAGATGACTATATCTCCTGCCACACGTTAAAAGCCAGTACTTTCAATCAACGCTCATGATTTAATACTTTGGGCACTGAATCGCAGTGATGTCACTGACCCAAGAAAGGTAAATGCACTATAGTATCCTTGTTCATAATCGTATATTGTAGTGGAACGGGCCAAGTGAAGATGAATTCTAATCACAACATTACTAAACATCCGATTAAATTTTGTTAAAGAAAATAACAAAACACTGTCCTATGTACATAGAACAACCCATGATTACACCACTCATGAACTGTAGTGCAGTCTATTTTGTATGAGTACATTAAAACTGCCTGTAGGGTAGTCCATGAGTGTTGTATTTTAACTGGATGTGGAGTAGTCTATTTGGTATGAGTCTTTAAAAGTGCACTGTGGAATTGCTTATTTAGTATGAGTACAACGAATGTTGATTTATCAAGAACAAGTGCACTATAACCATTTGCATGAGTCCTATGTCATAGCAGATTAGATGAGGTAGATGTGACCAAATAAAATACAGCGAACATATAATTACACTTCTGTAAAAATGCACGGCGGGGTTGTATAATTGGTATGAGTCCTGCATTCCACTTTGTGTGAATTCTATGTTTTACCACAATGTTAAAGTTTTCTATCACTGTCGTCATCATCAGCTTTTATGATGTACTGTTAAAATGACCATAAAAACATCGTTTTAACTGGTAGCTGGGACTCATAGCAGTTAAAATGACATTTTGTACAGTTATTTGCACATTGTGAATCCCAACTGCCAGTTAAAACAATGTTTTTGCGGTCATTTTAGCAGTGTGGGAATTGGTTAGGTCCACCAGCATCCAAGAAGCACACACAAAGCTCATTTTCCATAGTCTAAATGCTACACAATAATTTGATGCCACAATCTGTATTGAGAATTTATTCACCATACACAGACGTCCTTTCTACTAGCCATTCTGCGCTACCCAAACCTCTGTATAGATACATTTTGTCGTAGGAGTATATAAGAAGACCATAATGCCCCTATTTACAATGCTCTGGATGCTCAGAAGGCTGCATTTCTTCCCCTTTTCCATGCACTATCATGGACAGATGTCACTGGGAGATTTGCTGGCAAAGGAAAGCTGATGTTTTGAAAGGACTTGAAGAATTTGGCTCAGATGATGACAAGGTATGCCCTTCACAGCTCGGAGTGGCAGAAACATCATCTGAAGCAATCCTATTAGCCTGCCATCAAAAGCATTTGTGTGTCAGTTGTATTTATCTCGTACAAAATTAACAAATGTAGCAGATGTACAATTGTATCTGTTTTGGAAGTTGGCGAGACCTTCTATTTCTTTATATGAGGATTTTGTTTTGGTTGCGACAAGTAACAGGCACAATCTTCTGGTCTGCCTCCTACCAGAGCAGCACTTTTATTAGCTACCATGCGATAACACTCCGGCGATGATTAGGTACAATGACATATCAAATCCAGAGTTGCGGCGACCCAATTACAGATGGGATTTAGTAGATGACAAATTCAAGCCAGTGACGACATTTGCCTCCTGCCCCAACTGCAATATTCATTGGTGTAAAACGCGTGCAAGTATTGATGTGCCAACCAATTAGTGCCAAGTATAATGGGTGAACTGCTACAGAACTTACTGTATGTATGTTCCATCGAGTCTGATGAATTCAAGAAATTGGGACCCCCCCCCCACCAACCCCCCCCCCCCAACCAATGTCCTGGGCCCACCATGGCAGATGAGAACGCAAACCGTGATTTAGAACCTAACATTGTCATGATTGTGCTAACAAAGAATAACACGAAGTGGATGGATGGTGAGCTGTTCATGATGAATCCATATTTGTGGGGCTCATACCAATTAAACAACTCCAAAGTAGCTCAAAGTGCACTTTTAAAGGAATTTATTGGTATAAATCGGCACATATATAATGAATATCCCTAAATAAGACGTGCCAGATGTTTTCATGGTCATTGGAGCTATTCTTGCTGAAAAACCAGTTATTCCGACAAAATGTCACGACTGTTTATCAACAATCATGGAAGCTGCCATCTTTATTCCCTGTGCTATATTTACAACGCCGCCACAGGCAATACCGAAACAGAAGCCAGCGAATATATCACGCCAATTAAACAACTCCAAAGTAGCTCAAAGCGCACTTTAAAAGAAGTTTAAGAATTTATTGCTCACTTTGTTGTTTTGTGTGCACGTTCTGCCTATCTGGTCTGTTATATAGGGATCGGCAAAGTGAATTATAATAGTGAGCTTGTTCTTAATAAATCATATTTGTGGGGCTCATACCAATTAAACAACTACAGACTGTCCAAATAAAAACTATACAATCAAATTAAAAATTATAAAAATATGAAATTTTTTGCTTTTTTTAAGTTTTTTATTATTTTGATTTATTTGTTAGACAAGATCTAAGCAAATCCTCGCTTTTATTCCATCCAAGTTGATGTACATAAGCAGAGATATTGTCAGTTGAACACAAAGGATAAAATACCACGTGGGACAGTTCAACTGCAGGTTCATAGAAACTAAACCGATAAAGGGTGTCGCATTCATTGTGAGTAAATCGTTTTCAAACAAAAGAAAATTGTACAGATAAGAGTGAATGTATTATAATGCATTGAACTAATCAATACATTAATTTTCAGGAAAGAAAAAGACTATTATTATGTTGTGGGTGAAATGAGGGACTCGCTCTCAGGGGGACAATCATGAAATCATTTAAATTGGGACTTTGATGATGAAACTAATGTTAAAAGTTACAATCTGTGAGGACAATGTGTGTCAACGCTCTCATGTGGCGGGACAATTAACCTTCCCCAGTCACCACTGTTTCCACAGATTGCCAGGAAGGATGTTCAACAAAGCAGCAAGAAAGGAAAGGATGGCTGTGGTCAAAGGTCTCAGTTTACTTTTCAAAACAAGTGTTTTTATGGTTCTATCTTCTGCTAAAACTGGAGTAAAGCTGAGACAACAAAGGACTGTTGGAATGAATTTCCCAATGCTACATGTATTTATTAGACAATTGCGGACATATAAAGTTACAAATATGTTATATAACAAAGCCAGCACGTTATACTACTTTTTATTTTAATTTGCAATATAGAATGTCTTGAAGGTGATTTTCAATGTCAAATTTGTTGATTTCAGGATAACCGAAACTGCCCAACAGGTTTTCAACTGTCTCAGATAATTAGCCATAACTCCTGAACCAGACCCCAAATTACACCAACTACAACATCTCCTGAAAGCTGGAAAACTATAAAAGAATCTGTAAAACTCCAGTTAAGATGAACTGAAATTTGTGGCCAAAAAAATGAAATCTTTGATTGTATAGTTTTTTTGGGACAGTATGTACACAGTGCCAGGTTAAAGGTCTCATACCAAATAGCGTACTCCACATCCAGCTCTATACAACACTCATGGGCTACCCTTAAGGAAGCTTTAAAGGTACTCATACAAAATAGACTGATCTCGACAATTCTACCAGTGGTGTGGTTATGGGTGTCAATGTATTGTGACAGTTTTGTTATCTGGTTAGCACTCGTCGTTACCAAGGGGGGGGGGGGGGCGGGTGGCAGTGGCACCCCCCATAAACTTTTCTGCTGTGCGTCAAACCGACAATAGCTTGCTCGAAATGTTCCAGGTTAATGTTTCTCATTCGTGTTTCATAATTTACATTTTTTGTTGGTAAAGGTAGAACCTTCACCGGGGTTAGGGTATGCCGTAAAATCAATGTAGTGTGTGATGTGTGTGTGTGTGGGGGGAAGGGGGTGCACACAAAGGCTAATTATGGTACATTTTATGGTACAATATTCTTATTCGTATAGCTCTACAAACTTTATGTTAATGTAAAACTAGTCAATTTCCACCTTTAAAACTCAAAATCCAATATTCTACCTTTTAGTGCAAAATGGGATTTCGCCTATTTTTGTGGAATTTATGGCTGACAATATTGCAGACTTACATATTTTATTAACATCATTGTGGTGCACATGCTAGGTTTGTTCATACTTAGTCGGTATCAATTGGAAAGAAGAGGACAGCTACCACTGGTATCAAAATCATAAGCGGGGTGGCAAAAATCTTGGTAAAGTAGGGCGTAACAAAGTCATAATGGTGCCAATTTGAAAATTCAATTATACAAGATGGATATTGAAAGAATCATTTTTTACTTTACCAAAATTGGAAACATCTTTATATGCATCTTGACTAGTTAAATGGGAGACTGTGTCACTAGAATTAAATTGTATTGTGAAACTCACCACTAAAATTACTGATGAAAAATGTAAAATAACATGGTAATGGGCGGCCATTTTGAAAAGCAAAATGACTGCAGTCTTAATGTTCCTCTTCTAATTAGTTTACCTTGCTAGAGAGTTGAGGTGTTTAACATGAGGGTGTTGGCACCAAAAACTAGCTTCTAGCACATTCAACAACTTCGAGTGATGATTTCACAACCGAGTTATGATTGGAAAATATACCAAATGGCAGCCATTTTGACAACCAAGATGGCCGCATCTGCCACCCTGGGAATTCTCCATCAAAAATTTTCTGTCTCTGGGACCTACTTAACGTATCTAAATAGGTGTGATGCTTAAGCATTGAAATCCACGGGATTCCACAGTCCCCCCTTGACTAATGTTGGAGGTTACCATGCCGAAACAGGGGGAGGTCGTGTCCGCGGCCCTTTTAATATTTGATGTGATTGCTCGAAACATCCAGCAGGATCCATCTATCATCCCCAAATTCAATGACGGACATTTGCGGCTTCATTGTTGACAATCATCTGTCTTCGTTGCCGCTAGATGTTTCCACACGTTTTTTCACTTTTTCTCTCATTCTCCTTTCTATTACACTTGATTAATTCTAATGATATCAACATTGATGATATTTGATGTTTTGTACCTATTTTGGGTCAAAACCTCAAATTGTTATTTTTATTGATTTCTTTTTTACAAATAGACCTAACAAAAACTTGAATTTTACTACAAAGTTTGGTTGATACAAACTATTCTTACTTAACACCAATTGCAGTTTGGGCCGGTTTGTCTTGTTGTCTTCAAATGTAAATTTTTAATACCACCGTTTTAGCAATACCTGATTTGAACTGATATGAGAAATGATTATAAATCCAGAGAGTCATTGTTTATGACATCACCGAAATGCATGGTGCGCCCTTCATATACTACTAAACATTGATGAAATGTATTATGGTTGACGTCCGACGTCGTGGCGTAGTTGAATGACTGTAATCAACGTTGAATCATATTTTTGACAATGGTTTGGAAAGAGTGGCTGTTAGTATGATGACGTAGTCCTCATATAGTGAAAGAAATTCCGTATAAATATTCAATATAATGTTACCCACAAGGGCACAAGGGTCCGAAATAAAGACTAGTGTAGGGAATGTTATTCCACACACTGATTAATCATGGAGCGATGTTATTTAAATTTCATTTCAATGGTAACATAAAACTGCACTATATACTTTCCATCACAGGAATACGCCAATTGTTCTTGCATTCCTGGATCAGAAGACTTGCAGGAAGCTCTTGGGGCAGCAAAGGCAGGTAGATGCAATCAAAGCTGCCCAAACATGGTGCCGTGGCTGCTGGTGGTTTTTGGCGTTCTCCTTTTTACTTTCTTGGTTCCAGTGCCTTACATCACTGCTACAATTAGGTAATGACCATTAGGAAAGTGCCTTACATTACTGCTTAGTGTTAGCTAGTCTCCTATAATAAGGCGTGTGTGCATGGTTAGTCCTTCCATAAACAGTTGGCACAAAAAGTATCTTGGCATGTTTTTAGATCAATATTGTGCCAAAGTCCGATAACTTTGAAAGTTTTCAAGATATACATTTTGTTGCCTATGTCTTGCTTTTTCATTTAACACCTTGTCTGTAAAAAAAGCGTGCAAAAATGGCTGAGATAAAACGCCTGGAAGACGTAAAGCCCCCAAACCAAAAGTTGCAGTTTTTGGAGTTTTCAATGGGCATGCAGCATGTGCAGTGTACTGCGCGACACGAACACGCTGACCACAATCAATATTGCAACTTGGTAGGTTTTCTCACTCATTCAGTCGGGAACCCTCTTCGTGTAAAATCAATACGCACGTGCGTTGTACCACACAGTGACCATTGAAAAATCCAAAAACTGCAACTTTCAGTCTTTCAGGCGTTCTATCTCAGCCATTTTGCACGCTTTTTTACAAGTGAGGTGTTAAATGAAAGAGAAAGACATAGGCAACACAATGTATAGTCCGAACTTTGGCACAATACTCATCGAAAAACATGCCGAGATACTTTTTTGTGCCAACTGTAGATATTATCTATCTCTCAGTAAATAATGCAGCTGTTGTTTCGGTTGCGATTTGAGAGGTTTGATATGATACATTTTGATTTTTAATATATTATCTTTATTTTGTAACGAAACAAATGTAACACCAATCCAACCAAGCACGCGCAGCATAATAATCTTAATCTTATGTAAGCTTTGTTGACTTTTTATCAAAAGTATACTTATTTTAACTTCTAGATGTGTTGATTATTCCCAGCGTTCGTTCGCGCTCGGATTGCAGACCCTTCTTAACAAATCACTGGGTAAGTGGAACATATTTCAAATTGAGTCACTTTTATCCTTCCAGAGAAACTTGCAAAAATAAACAGTCTTGTGAATGAAACGAAGTCGAAAATGGTATTATTGAAATCAGTATTATTATTATAAAAGGGACATAATGGCATGAAAAAAAAATGACATAATGAAAAGGATCCTTACTGAAATCACTTCCACGAGTTTGAAAACAATTTGGATGTTTACATTCTGTAAAAACAGTAAAAACAGGAAGAGTTCCAGGGGGAGGTGGCAGTTTGTGGCAATTTCTGGAACAGAAAAGCAAGGTGTTCACATCCCTGACAGAATTTAGAGTGTATCTAGCATGTTTTGCGACACAATTCAAAGGCATTCAGACCGGGATCAATGGCGGATCCAGGATTTGAAAATTGTCAAAATTACCGGGGGGCTGAAAGGCTGTAACTGGTCCAAAATAGCTCAAAATGGGCTGATTTTGCAAGGATTTGTTGTTTTGCCTATCATATATCGTGTCATATTGGATGGGCAGTCCAATATTTTTAGTAGTGGATGCCGACTACGATAAAAAATATTGGACTGCCCATCCAATATGACACGATATTAGATAGGCAAAACAACAAATCCTAGCTTTTATTCTCATTCTTATTTAGTTTTAGTTGTTTAATCACCGAAAATATTTTTATTTCAGTAATAAATTTAAAAGGGCAGAACTATTCTCTCGCTGTCAAAAATGAACCAACACGTACTAGCTGCGTGCCTGCGTAACCTTATACAACCGCGCGTAAACACTTGCGGCGATGAACGCGCTAACCTAAATATCGTCTCATATACATAGCAAAACCAATGACATTGCTGTTTTTCTTACTAACCCCGCCCCCCTGAAAGAATGCAACATTCAACCAGCAATGGTCTGTGATCTGATGACAACATCCTTTTCAAGTTTGGTAAATATGCTGGCAGGAAATGGTCAGCAGTCCATCCTTTTCCAGAAATTGCCACAACTGCCACCCCTCCCCCCCCCCCCCCCCGACCATCTTCCTGTTTTACTGTTTTACTTAATGTAAACATCCAAATTGTTTTTCAAACTCGTAGAAGTGCTTTCAGTTAGGGTACTTTTCATTATTGTCATTTTTTTTCCATGCCTTTGTCCCTTTAAATATAAAAAAGTAAGGTAGATGCGATACCACCGGCTACATGTTGCTTGGCCTCATAGGCTAAATCCCGGGGGATGGGGGGCTATCTCCCCCCCCCCAATATTTTTGATGAGGGGATGGTCCATATACGATCACTCACCTCCCCACCCCCCCCCAACCCCCCCCCCCCCCCCCTCATGTTGATGCCGATTTTTTCAATTTGGTTTTTTTGACCACAAAAATAAACCTCCATATTTTAGCCATAAATTAAAAATGGCAAATTTCCGCGCGCTTTCGCGCGAATTTTTTCCTAATTAAATTACATTTAGCGATTTTAGCTTCTAATGGCAAAATTTTTAGCGTGCTTCGCGCGGAAAATGTGCTAGAAATGGCTTTGTC
This sequence comes from Ophioderma brevispina, assembly GCA_023653785.1. Lineage (NCBI taxonomy): Eukaryota > Metazoa > Echinodermata > Ophiuroidea > Amphilepidida > Ophiodermatidae > Ophioderma > Ophioderma brevispina. The sequence continues at coordinate 41,499 of JAMKCH010000982.1, read as the reverse complement.
AAACCCCGTTTCATTCCTACATTTTCATCATCCCCCCCCCCCATGTCACAAAGAATACGCGCCACTGCTTGGCCAAGTGAAATAAAATAATTGAGCCTGAAAATTAGATCCAAGTGTCTTTAAACTCTAATCAATACCGTGATGTTATTTTTTTCTTATGCGAGCTTTTTTCTTTGTCCGAGGGAACAAGTTTCTGTATTATTTTTTTTTCTGAGGCATATTTCATTTGGATCATGGATACATGATGAGCCGGAGACATATTTTATAGACAAATATTATCAACGAGCAAGTTGGCATGTTAGTTAGATGCTTTGTCACATTTAATCACAGCCGGTTTGTACGTTATCAACCACGACATCTGACTTACTGAGCTTAATCTCGATTACTTCAGGCGTTGTTCCTGGTCCCGTAGCATTTTGGTGCCCTCTTTTGACAAATCGGTCTACTCTGGGGAGGAAGAATGTAAGGCGGATCAAAATGGTTTGGGTATATAATAACTGGCAGATATCTATCTATATGTTGTTAACGGCATTGGGTTGTCGATTTCTGCTCTGTATTCTACTCACTCGCTTTGATAACTTATAAACCTTCTTCGGAAAATATAGAGAAAAATGTCTTTTGACAATCAAACATTTAATTGAGACTGATAAGGAAAGTTGAATTATCTCTACAGAAAGTTAGAACGTTGAGTTACGTTTATTAAAAGCACTATCATTGATCCACCTGACAAGGGTCAAAATATTTTAATATTCAGGATAGCTTAAAAGTGAAAATAAGTTCTCTATATATCATACAATTAGTTTTTTCCGATCGAAAAATATAGAAAATGAAGAAAACAGCAGTGTCCAATGATATGCATCTCCATCAATTATTGTTGTAGTAGTTTCCGTACGGACATAATGACTAAAATTTCGTCCCCTTAGAGCCAGAACTGGCTATTTCCATTTTGGAATTTTCGACCATCCATGGGATAACGAGTGTGAGGCCTCTATATCAACTTTGAAAAAGTAGAAGAACAAGAATCTGCAAGATTACTAATTATTCCAACTTTTTTAAATACGCTTGTACTTGATTTTTTCTTAGTTTTTTTTGCCATAAAACTTTAAACTCGTCTATCCTCAATTTCCATTTTTGGACATAGCCAGGTCTGGCTCTAAGGGTCCATATTCATATTTTTTGTCTTATTAAGGTTGCTTTTGGTGTATATAACCATCAAATCATGTCAATAGATCCTTCGACTTTCCCTGACACACTTTGTCAAATGTCTTTATCCCGCATTGCTCTTCCTAAACGGTTAAACGGTTGAGAATAAGCAAGTGTAAGCATATTGCAGCAAGGGGTTCCAAAAAATACGTTCCTCCTAAACTTTCGAGGACTTTCGTTGATAACTTCACTTAGAAAATGGGATGTTTAGACATTTTAAAAAGTTTTTTGAAGAGAGGAAACATTGGCACTTACGCCGTAAAAATTAATGCTTTTCAAAAGTATCATGAGTATAACTCCCATCCTCACAGTCCCCTCATTACATCTATTGTCCTCCCACAAAGAAAGACCTGTTCCTTCCTTGATATGTCATCCTCGTTTTTCGTTTGCCTTTCCACCATACTTGCGGTGTCAATTTTTTTTTCAAGCAATTTTTTAACAACTGTTTTCCCTGTTTTTTCTTAGAGCTATTTGTTGAAAAGTGCTTTAGTCGCCAGTTGTTCATGGTAACCAATGGAAGACCGAGAATGTCCCAAATGTCATCATTTAACACTTCTGTGCATAAGGTCTTTTGACCCGGTTGGTGCATAGGGGGCAGTGTCCCACTCGGACGCCCCTCCCCCATTAAAAAAACTTTCCCATAGGAAATTTATCTATCCTTTGAAATTTGGCACACGTAAAATACTGGGGCCAAAACACGACGGTTATTACTGAAAGAAATTCAATTGATCGGTTGGGAATGTTGTTTTTGCTTCTTCTCAGCACCTTGTGCACTAAATTACTAATGATTGTTTTAGGATTTTGCATGAGCCCTTTTCCGACCATGTATGATCGTTAATATGTTTTACTGCAACTTTAAATCCTGGGTGGATTCGGGTCAATTGGGCATAATTCAACATACTCAGCCATAACCACAATGAGTGTCAAAATAAGTGAAATAAACACCTCTTCCAACTAAATCCCATAATGTTAATACAATGTATGGTTTGAACTTGACAGACAAATTTCAGGTGTGTGGACTGGGAAGATACATTGGGGGATTTGTTTTATAACGTTTGGGGCATATATGTTGCAATAAACAATTTGTAATATATGATAATACAAAGAATTTGATACCATTCATGAGACTATTCTGAAATTTCCCTCGGTATAACCTTGAACATAATTTTGTGATATATTTTATGGTAGAGCGGCAAACTATACATTGTAGTCTTTGACATAATATGAGTCATTTTTAAATATAACACATGTATAAACCTTACTCTTTAATATTTTGTCAAACCTAAAAATCGAGTATGGCAAACAAGGTTGTTCAATTCAACACCCTCAAATCAAAGACTCCCGAAACTCCCACTGCAAGAAATCACAGCGTCTTAGTGGATGATGCCTCCATCTTCTGAATAAAACATTAGAATCTGGCATCATTTCGAAAGCAGAGGACGTACAGCTGAAAGTTGTAAATCATCCTGCTCAAACTTCCCTACGACTTGTCGACGGCTTTCCGTAGATAAACAAACCCGCTTCCGCTTTGGGTTACCTTTGACCGCGTGTGACCCAGTACCCCAGGGGGACTAACTTAAAAGCTGCCCTCTATTTGTTGGCCCAACGGGTAGCCGTCATGAACGGCAAACCCCCCCAGTCATTCACAGGCTGTTTAGCGACGGGGTTTTATTGAAGCACAAAGATTGAAATCCAGACCATACAGACTATAATTTATCAGAAATGACATGAACTATGCTCCACCAGTATAACGACTTTGAACAAAAATGTCTATCCTTTGAATTGAAAATGTGTTGATTAATCAATCTATATACAAACTCATTTGCTTCTTGCGGTGTTGCTGATATCTATATATATATCTATTAGGGTGAGTCATTAATTGGTATTTTCTACGGGACATCCCCTCATTTTGTTCATTTTGGTAATACAGTCATACCGCAAAACTCTGAAAACAAAGTTTAAGGGTTGCTACCGGGCAATGAACTGTTGTACACAGTCAATAGAATGTTTCGTCAAAATTTTCAAAAACTAATTTGAGGACCTAAAAAGTATACGAGGCTTGCCATATTATCAGACTTTGTTAAAAATTGTTTTCTACAAAATAGATTAGTTCATGGTTGAGTGAAATGATAAAAAAGTTCAAAAGTGTTAGAGGGAGTGTATCTCTAAAAAGGAATGTGTGGTTATCCCCTGGAATATCCCACCAGGCACACCAAATTAATTCCTTATGGAACTGACCTGTTGGTATTAGAAGATTAAATGCTATTCTTACATCCAGCTATTAATCAATCGGACAAGGAAATACCCAGTTTAGCGTCATAGTAAGGCTGCTCGAGGAGGGCGGATTTCCCTGTTTGAAAATCCGGTTTCAAAGGCAGTTTTATATTTGATGTAAACAACATAGCCCACCCAAAATCTTAATTTCCCTTTTCAATCAGAGATTGCTTTCGCGAATCACTGGTGGTACTTGGGGATCCATTCAAGACTAAAAGTCAAAATTAAAGTGGAACCCTACTCAAGATACACTAAAAGATCTGAGAGGTGGTTTAGGTCAATTCGAGGGTGCTGAGTTCAAATCTGCTGCAAGCAAAATTGATAAGTTGGTGGAAAGGGTAAAATTCTTGTTTGAAAGGGACACTATCCGATTTTTTATGATAACTTTTTTTTAATACGATACAAGTACAAGTATCCCCATTTTAAGAAATTTCAACGGCACAAAAAAGGTCAGGACATAAAATTTGTTTGACTTTTTACTAATGATAGATGATAACCTCTAATTAAATGATAAAGGGGTACGACCTGATTAAGAGCTGGTGAAGTAAAGCACCAACTTGTGTGAATATTATCGCCATCCTTAAACTTTACCCATTGATGTAAATTTATTTCAATACAGTTTGTGCATTTAAATGATTCAAAACCTATGAAGGATCAGGAAATATTTTAATATAGGCCATGGCAGCTATTTTTGCGCTCCAAACAAGTACCATGAGTATATGAAATAATAACACCAAAAGCGCAGCTTAATTGTGCAAGCGCCGTAGTCTTTGGATATCGCCTTTCTTTCTTCATTACTTTTGATTCCATTGGAGATGGCGTAAACTATATAGACATTTCCTTTGGGGAGGGACAGGGCCGGGGCGAAGATCATTTCGGAGGCAAAAGTACGTATTCCCCAATGACCCTGTACTTTAACCTTGCGCAATGGGGGGGGGGGGGGTTGACGGGGACAATCTTACTGCTCCGCTGTTACGCACTGTCTTGATCGGATCTTGTCTTTGAATTTTGTTGAAAAATCACCCCATTCATTCGTCTGTCTTAAATAGATGGTGTAACATAAAATATGCAATGTACAACAGATAATGGCCTGGTGAGTGATGTATAGTTTTGAGGGGATATCATCCTAACACAAATCTACGAAAATGAGATCTGTCTGTCTGTCCGGGCTATGCGTTTTCGTTATGCTTTTACTATGTGGCTTATTTTGCACGAAGGTAGGGGAGAACAGTTTGACTTTTGTTTTGCAGAGCTTTAAGAGTGACCTAAAAGGTCAAATGGTCACCTAGAGGGTCCATTTTCATAGAATGCCTATGATCACCAAATTTGTCAAAAGGGCCGCTGACCTGAGCACAGAAACAATCTTAGGTAAAAGGTCACACTAGTAGGTCAACGGTCCCACAAACACGGGAAAATGCCTATTCACACAAAAGGGGTCACTAAAAATTGAGTTTTCTTGTATTGGAGCTATGAGTCATCCAACTGCATGATAAGTCATAAACCTGCCGTTTTTTTGATGGTGAGCTTTTTTATTATAGTTCGTCTATCTTAAAAGATGATGACCATGGCAAACACTACGATGTGACGGACGTGTGAGACGCATCATTGTGGTCTAAAAACAAATTTTGACACGGAAAGAATGAGGAATTCGTCATTTTGTTTTGTATTACTAGGGGAGCGGTCATTATTTATGCCAGGGAGAAGGGAAAATCTAAGAGGATTTCACCTTTTTTTCCGGCAAAAATTTTCATCGCGTCCCCCCTCGCTTCCTTCCGTTCAAAAATTTCACAACTCCGCCCTTGATCATGTTGATTTCCCCTTAAAGTTCAGTGCCCCTCTCTCTCGTCTACAAAAATTTTGTTGGTTCCCCTCTCAAATCCTCCAATCCCCCCCCCCGGCGTAATAATGATCCCCCTCCCTAGAGTTTCTGGACTTTCTTGCTGTCTTTCAACTCTGCTTGTTTGGGTGCGTTTTTGCCTCATATGTAACTGGTAAAGGTTGCACGCCATGAGTCATGTTTCTGACTTGTATTTTCATTCTCGTATCAACATCAAAGCACTTGAGAAAAGCTTTTCAAAGTGTCCTTGTAGCATTTCTTATCACTACTGTACGTGGACCGTTTCCCAGACTGTTTCGCTAAAGAAGATCTGTTTTTTGTTTTTTTTATTTCATCAGCGTGTATCTGTTGAAGCGAGTTGAGACACTTTCTGTGTCCTTGAATCTTGTCTTCCCCCCTAATCCTGAGAATCTTCCTCAAGCAGTAGTAAGATGGAAGCGATTCATAGATCTGGCATGTCGGTCGTAGGACAATTCCAGTTGTCGGCCGCCATAACGTTAAGTGCGGCCATAACGATGGCTGTAAGCACTTTGAGCTTGGTATAAAGGGCGATACTCTCTGTTCCCCATATCCTTGACACGAAGGCGAATAAGCAGCACTAGTTTTACGATCCCTGTTAACTCTGAAACGATGTTGACGGAATGGGATAGGGTACTCCCCAATTAGGCGAATTGTCTGCAGCCGGAAGCTTTTGCATTATTGACAGTGATGTCGGTTCAACATAGGGCTCACTATAGAGCTGGTTGGTAACATCTTCAGTTTTCCCCCCCCCTGGTACTGATGGTCAAGGCAGAGGATAGCAGATTTACAGTTTCACATCAGTTGCCACCAGTTTCCTGACCAAACACAAGCAGCACTTCATCGGCAAAGAGTAGCTCACAAGCTGTTCCCTTTTGACTTGAAAACTTAGTTTTGGCCTCAGAGTCGCCTCAGGTTAACAATCAACCATCAAATTCTTTTGTTGTAGTTTATTCCAATTGGCGTCCATTTGTGAATGGCTAGTGAACAATCGCTGGAAGCATCATGCTGGATAGTATTGGGTGCAAAACACAACCTTGTTTTGACAAACCGTTTGCATGTTTTTGACTGGGAGCTGACAGACGATGCTTTTTGATCTCATACCACTTCCATCATGCCACTCAATGAAACTGGCGCACCATGGTGATGAGTGTCTCTGGGCAACCAAATTTGTACTATTTTCCACAACCCTTCATGGCAGACTGAATCAAATGCCGTTGTTAGATCGACAAAGTTGGGAGTAAATTTTGCTCTTGGCATTTCTTTTGGAGTAGACGACAGCAAAAATCATATCCGGTGGTACCACGATGATTTTTTCTAAAGCCGCACTGACTTTCTGGTAGTGACAGATGAAGAGATGGTTCAGGATAATTTAGGAGCTACGGGTCATTCTACTGCTATCTAATGAGCACCCTCAAATTCATCAAACCAAAACACTTTCTTAATCTTTGTCAAATAGGTTGATCCTTGGCATTGTTTAACCCTCGTCCAATCAAGGGTTTTCTACTACATTTCAGACATTCATACCCGGGGGTGCGGGGGGGTTACCACCCCTCATTTTTCGTAATTAAGGACAAACATCAACATGTTTGCCATCAGTGTGTAGCTACATTTCCTTGCAAATAAAGTACAAACTAATCAAGTTTTTGCCACAATATGACATCATAGTGACGTCAAAACTGAGAGCTTATTATACGTTATTATAAGCAAATCTCCAAATCAAGGGATTTTTTTACCATTTTCGCAAATTCATGCAAGCAAATTTGTATTTATTTGGCTGATGGGTACCAAAGTAAGCATACTCATGTTATTACTCTACTACTCTAAAAAATAAGAAAACATTTGTCAGTATGTGCTTAGAGTAGCATCATCACAGGTAACAAAGTACCATTTTTGGCATTTTTTCCACAGTAAAGATAGGAAGATGGCACCATTCCCCTACCTCCGACGTTTGACGGGAACTCCCCTGAATCTCCTTGAAGATGGACCCTCCATTTTTTGCTAAAATAGCCGCAAATATGAATTTACAATTACTTAAAAACCTTAGATCATAATCGTTTGCTTTTTTTGTGCTACAAGGAAATCATATCCGTTAGGAGGGGGTAGAAACCACCACCACCCTCCTTTTTCGGATGAGAGTTAATAATCGCTATATTATCTTTAAAATAAGGAAACGGGTAAGTCCCCTTTAGAACTCCACTTTCCACCAATTGTTTTTTTTTTTCCCCCCCCCCCCCCCCCACCCCCAGCAACCACCCCCACCCCAGCAACCCCCGATTTTAAATTTGTTTTCTTTTGAACTACTCCCTCAAATTCACCTATCCCGTTTAGTTAAATTAGTGTATCTTGCGCATGGTTTGATAACGCTATATTTTAAAAGAATACAAAATACGGTAATTCCCCTTTAACTTTCCACCCATTTGGTGATTTGGTATGTGTCCGATTTAAATCCACCCTCAATTGAAGCTAAACAAAACACTTCTTAAACCTTTAGCCAATTTAGTGGATCTTGCGCAATTGTTTGATATGGCTATTTTCAAAATGTAAGGAAATCGTGGGTACTTCCCCTTTAAAATCCACTTTCCACCAACTTCGCAATTTTGCATGGTCATATCTATCAGCACCCTCGAATTGTTGTCCGAAAACACTTCCCAAACCTTTTAGTGTATCCGTGATTAGTGTTCCCCTCAATATGTCACCCGATGGAGCCCACTATGGTATATTTATAGTGAAGCCAAAATGCTACAATAACAATTTGAGGACATGATACAGTCAAGCTTGTTTGTCGAATATACATTTTGCTTGCCAAAGCGTAGGCAGAAACTCCCGTAATGATAGACATTGCGGAAAATTCCAGGATAAAGGTGACATCACTGATTTGAAAGGGGAATGTGCCCTATGTAATACCTCTTTAGTGTCACTTGGTGTTAAATGTAAATATCCTCCTACCTTTGGGAAATCTTGCCTAAGCTCTTAAAATTTTGCCTTATTTCAGAAATTCCCGCCAACCGTTGTAGTCATTGTTTCCATTGTAGATGTGTATGGCAAATTATGTGGCACAAGAACCAGGGAAGACATGGTTTTTTTTTCGATTTTATTTCTTCTTTTGAATCTATGGTTATATATACAAAGCCACTGAAGAGCCGATACGAAACAGTAGCGAAAGCTCTGTGGATTTGCGTTTTCCAGTTTTGATCTGTATTCATTATAGTGAGAACGAGCAGCGTATTCGCCAGTACCATGCAGTTTCAAACTATGAAAACAGAGGCTGAAATACTACTTCTTCGCGCTGAAAGCAGGACCGAACCTACTCCCGTGACATTGACATATCATCACAAGAGAGATAGCAAAGGTTAGTGATAAAACAACTAACGAAAACTTAAACGCTCGGGTAATCCATGTGCACAAAACAAGAAACAAGGCAAGACAAAGCTGGTTAAAGAAGAAAAACTTGGTTCCACAAGACAACAAGACCAGGGTGACTGATGCAGAGGGGAAAACCAGACGTCGTAAAGGAACAAAAGAGTCCAAGAAAAGAAACATCACAACCAGTACTGTCTAGAGGCCGTTTGACAAGAAAGCAAGCAGCTCGAACAAGAACAACGAGCCCCAACAACAAACACCTATCCTACGCATATGCCGTTCGCACCAATCTGCCATCTTCACAACCAGCAAGCACCCAACCTGACAGTTCCGACTCACATGTAAGGAAATTAGGGGTAAGTCTTTTTTCCGGAGAAGGGTCATCACAACACAAGATAAAATCGTCACTGAAAATATCCATAATCATTCCATGAGATTTTCTAATTCTAATTATCCAAAAATCATCAACCTTTCCAAAGAAAACTAAACAAAGATGAAATTGCCCTTCTAGAAAAAGGTATAAATTTCACCCCCACACCTCTTCCAACAAAACGGAGTCTGGAAGCTGATTTAATAACTTTACTCTTACGTTAAGACTATCTGAAATTTTGTTTTCATATGATGGGACGATGACCAGATGAATCATTTCAAGTTGTACTAGTGATGACGAATGTTGTAAAAACAAGGTAAATTCACCCTCTCTCCTAGAAATAGGGACAAGATACTGGATAAGTAGATTGATTTTCTGGAAGATCCCTTTAGACCCACCTAATACTCGTAATAACTGAATCCAACACAACATCTTCCCAGAAGAGAGCTCTCTCAGATTCTCAACTGATAATACATCTTATCAAAGAAGCTGACAAAGGTGGTGCATTTGTTATCATGGATAGAGATTAAAAATTTGTTAATATAAGTAGAATATATGATATGCTAAATGATAACGAAACATCCAACAACTCACCAACTGCAAAGATAAACGATTTTTTTAGATCAAAGGCTTATTGCCAAATGTCATGGCAATCTTACCGATCAGGAAGTTGACTATTTGTTGAACCTGTTGATTGCAGACATCACAACTTTTAAGTTTACCAAAATTCATCAAAGTGAGGAATAAAGCCAAAATTCCCAGTTAAGACCCAGCTCATTCGAATGTGATCCACCTAACATCTCAAATTTCGCCCTATTGTGGCCGGTCCAGCTTGCGCTACTCACAGACTAAGCCATCTTGTTGATACGTATTGACACCATTCGCTGAAGGTCCCAGCTTCTGTAAAGGAGACTTTGATTTTCTTCTTCGAAACTTCCTACATCTGTTCAACCAAATAGCGTCCTCTTGTTAGCTTTGGATGTAACTAGTTATATACAAACATACCTCATGACATTGGTATAAAGCTGTGGAATATTGGCTGGAGAAATATCCGTATCTATTGCCAAAACGCTTTTCTTCTCTGCCCAATTATATCTAAGCTATCCTTGCTATCCTTGAAAACAACTTATTCTTTTTAAACGATACATTCTAACAAACAACGACAGGACAGCATGGGCACTAAAATGGCTCCAACCTATGCCACATTATTCCTATGGATTCTTAGAACAAACATTATATGATCAAATTATGACAAATACCCAGACGTCAGTATTATGTGAAAAAACACTGTCTTAGATATCTCGACGACTGCTTTATCATTTGGAACAACAGTATTGTCGATCTTGATACTCTGGGGTCTATTCAATTCACTCAACCCGTCTATTCATTTCAGTCCTTTTTCCGAGCAATTCCAATTTGGCCCATTTCTTGATATAGATGTACAATTGACCGCTAAATATATCCAACTGATATTGTTCTATAAAGCACCGACACACATCATATCTTGATTTCCAAATCATGTCATCCAAACATACCAAAGGAAGTATTCCTTCACTGGCTCGACGAATTTGGTACCCTCGTTTCAAGAAATAGCGTTAAAACCCACAGACTGAATGAATGTGAAACAGTTCTATTCAACGACATACCCCTTTACTATTTTGAAAGAGTATCGAGAAAGCATCTAATATCAGAAGAGAGGACCTACTCGTTCCCAATTCCACAACACAGGATCACAAGGGATTCTTACTTTTGTCCCTCGCACAATCCAAACATGTAATCTTGGAAAAGTTGTTAAGGCTTCTATCAATGCTCCCAGCCCATCGAAATCTCTCGCATTGTGAAAATAACTAATCTAATCATGACAAACGCCAAACTCCAAACCTCAAGAACATGTTAAACAGAGCCGCCCTAACAACTAACAAAAAGGGGGTAGTACCAGTGTAAGGATAAACGTTGTGGCACGTGTAGGCATACGTTGAATGCTCCGATTTACTTTCAAGAACAACAATGGTTTTGAAAGGTATTAATATATCCAATGAATTGCAAAGCAAAAATCTCATTATTGTAATAACATGTAATATGTAAAGAACACTACAATTGGCAAACTGGGGATCAGCTTTAATTCCTCGAATCAAGAGTTCATAATAACAAATAAGTGATCCCATTACCCGTCAAATTAAACTCAGCCAACATATTGACGAGTGTGCACTCACACGGGACACTGCCCAAATTCCCCGTCGCACCCCTTTACAGGTGAAAGCAGATTACAAAAATAACGTTATAGCGGCGGAAAATCTTCTCATTTCTGTATTCAAACCTGCTCTAACATGTGTTTTTAATTTGTATTTACTTTGTATTCATATGTATAGCTAACACATTATAAAGTTTATATTCGTATTTCCCTCTCAGCGGAACTTATTACGCGGTGGTATCAGGCGTACGCATAAACGTTTCCGTACTACGCACACCAACGCAAATACAGTTTCGCTTGTTTACATGTTTCCTTTTTTGTAATAAAGGGAGACACTCTGCACCTGATGATATTATAATTGAACTGCAATTTGTGCAATAAACTCCGTGTGTGTCTTTCTCTCTGTTCTACATTTATACTATTTAAATTGTGTCGATATTGGATACAATACTTTTTGAGCTACAAACATTTCCAAGACCTCGCAGAATGCAGCAAATGGACACGGAAAATTAGAACTTATTTTGTGTGAAATACGCAACCTCCATCAGGAGGTGAAGACGCTTAATGAAGCAGTAAATAACATTCAAATACACAATTGCTTCAGGAAGATGTACAAGAAGAAGCTAAACCAACTCCTCAAATGTCGCCGAAAATCAGAACCCAACTTTGAGAAACTGAAGATAAACCATCAAACTGGACTTCAACGCCGCCACTTGGAGTTCGCTATGGACAAATTCTGAAAAGCGGAGAATAACGCACTCGTCAAAGCTCGCCACAACAGGGTATTGGCCGACTTATTTTGGAATGGGCAGACATCTCTCCAGCATCCCCTCCCGTTACCCCGTAAGTTTTAAAGAAGCCAGCATGTACTGGTTGTAGTGAGAACGAGCAGCTATTCGCCATTTGTACCATGCAGTTTTTCAAACATAAAACAGAGGCTGAATACTCACTTCTTCGCGCTGAAAACAGGAACATACCTACCTGACTTGACCTATGCATCACAAGGAGAGATAGCAAGGTTAGTGATAAAACAACTAAAGAAGAACTTAAACGATCGTGGGAATCCATGTGGCACAAACACGAAACAGAGGCAAGACAAAGCTGGTTAAAGAAGAAAACTTGGTTCCAAAGACAACAAGACCAGTGACTGAAGCAGAGGGGAAAACCAGACGTCAGGAACAAAGGTCAAGAAAAGAAACATCGCAACCAGTACTGTTCTAGGCCGTTGGACAAGAAAAGCTCCAACATATGCACATTAATTCCTTGGATTCTTAGAACAAACATTATTGATCAAATTATTACAAATTAAACCCCGACGTCAGTAATTTGTGAAAAAACACTGGCTTGATATTTCGACGACTGCTTTATCATTTGGAACACAGTATTGGCGATCTTGATACTCTGGTGTCTATGCCTAAAATTCACTCAACCCGTCCTATTCATTTCCAAGTCTTTTTCGAGCCTTCCAATTTGCCATTTCTTGATATAGATGTACAAACTGGAACCGCTACCATAAGATCCAACTGATATTTTCTATAACGCACCGACACACATATTATACTTGATTTCAAATCATGTCATCCAAAACAATGACCCAAAAGGAAGATTCCCTTCAATCTGGCTCGACGAATTTGTACCATCGTTTCAAGAATATGCGTTAAAACCCACAGACCTGAATGAATTGAAACAGTTCTATTAACAGACATTACCTTTACTCTGTTGAAAGAGGTATCGAGAAAGCATCTAATATCATAAAGATGACCACTACTCTTTCCAATTCCACAACACAGGTTAACAAAGGTGATTCTTACTTTTGTCCACTCGCACAATCCAAACAATTTATCGTGGAAATTGTTGGATCTCTACCACATGCTCACCGGCCAGCTAAAATTCCTCTTCCCAATTCTGAAAACTACTAATCTAATCATGATCAACGCCAAACTACCAACCTCAAGAAAATGTTAAACAGAGCCGCCCTAACAACTAACACAAGGTGGTAGGTTACCAGTGTAATATGCTAACGTGTGGCACGTGTAAGCATACGTTGAATGCTCCGAGTTTACTTTTCAGAACACAAATGTTTTGAAATAAGCTTCCAATGAATTGCAAAACAAAATCTCTTTATGTATAACAGTAATGGATGAAAGAACCCTACATTGGCCAAACTGGTGATCAGCTTAATCTGAATCAGTTCATAAGCCATAAAAACAAAAACAATAAGGGATCCCAGTACCCGTCAATTAAACTAGTCAACCTAACGATTGTGGGCATCAACACTGGACACTGGCCCAATTCACCGCGCACCCCTTTACAAGGTGAAAGCAGATGAACCAAAATAAACGTTAGCGGCGGAAAATCTTCTCATTTCGTTTTCACCTTGCTCTTAACATTGTATATGAGGGGGGGGTTATAGAGGATAATTGAAATAATCTAACGATTTTCTTATTTTTGGATATATGGTATTTTAATTTTATAGTAGGGACAAATCTGAAATAAAAAATGGCGGGTTCACCGACTTCGTTTTTTGAGCTATAGGCTTTCAAAAAGTGTATTATTTTCAAAAGTGTTTACAGAGCTCTAGGGAAACCGGAAAATTTGCCCTTTTCCCGGCCAATAAAATAATAAACAATCGAACGATTTTTGATTTTCTACTTATTTTAGAACCTTTTATAAGATGTTTTCGGCGCACGAATAAAAACTGGGTGTCACCGAATTAGTTTTCGAGAAAAACGACGAATAGGCTAAAATTGCAATTTTCCTTCAAAGTCGTCTGTGCATTGAACAAAATCGCAGCTTACCGTGCGTATTGACGCACAGAAAATACGCAAACCCATGCTATACGCGTTCGCAAGAGATTTGGCTCTTGTTGACAGCAAGAAGCAATAAACTCTGATGTGGGAGTGGATGGTTGGGTTGGCGGGGCAGAGTAAGAGTGAGTGAGTGAGTGATGAGTGAGTGAGAGTGAGTGGTATACCTTTCGTAGCTGTTTCTGACACTTTTTTCGGAATCTCTCAATAAAAGCCACCAATTTAAGAAACTGCATGCATGTCATGATCAGGTTCGTACCGCGGGGCTGTGGTGTTTTTGACACTCCAATTCGTCATATAGGACCACATCCGTTGGCAAAAATTGGGCAACGCAGTAAACATGTACAAGAATACCACTCCCCGCGCCCGACAACCCATCTAACCATTTTGTGGTCGGTTATTCGTTTAATGTCGTATCATGGGCGTTTGTCGACAGCTGTGACCTTACCCTACCGACACTCCACCCCGCACCCCAACATTTAGGAAAACGATTCGGGACGCCTCTGGATGTTCATTAATTAACAAAATTGGTATGCCCTATTATTACGACGACACATGAAACCTAGGAACCAAAACTATACAACTGAGAAAACGCAAACATTCTCGCGGTAACTGTGCATTCATGCATCACGCGCACTTAAGAAATATCTCCTACGCTCTGACTGCGAGTGCGTAAGTGGCCGCGCACAATGACACGCCGACGCAGATGCCCTTTTCTCTTCATTATCCTCTATAACCCGTTATTTATTATTTACTTTGTATTCATTTTATATCAACACGTGTATAAAATTTATATGCTATTTCACTCTCAGCGTAACTTGATTACGCGCTGGTATCAGCCGTACGCATAAAGGTTTCCGTACGCACACCACCGCAAATACAGTTTCGCTTGTTTACATGTTTCCCTTTTTTGTAATAAAAAGGAGACACTCTGCACCTGATGTTATTATAAATTGAACTGCAGTTTGTGGCAAGAAAAAATCCGTGTTACTGTCTTCTCTCTGTTTCCTCATTATACTATTTTAATTGCGATTTGGATACTAATACTTTTGAGCTACCACCTTTCCAAGAACTCGCAGAATGCAGCAAATGGACACGGAAATATTAGAACTTATTTTATTGAAATACGCAACTCATCATGAGGTGAAGACGCTTAATGAAGCAGTAAATAATTACAATACACAATGCTTCAGGCAGATGACAAACGAAGCTAACCAACTCCTCAAATTCGCCGAAAATCAGAACCCACTGTTGAGAAACTGAAGATAAACATCCAAAACTGACATTCAACTGCCGCCACTTAGTTGCTATGGACAAATTCCGAAAAGCTGAGAAGAAACGCACTCTTCAAAGCTCGCCACAACCAGGGTATTGCCGACTTATATATGGAATGGGCATAACATCTCTCCAGCACCCGTACCCACCCCGTAAGTAAGAGCCAAGCATGTCCTTTGGTAGTGAGAACGAGCAGCGTATTCGCCAGTACCATGCAGTTCAAACTATGAAAACAGAGGCTGAAATACGACTGCTTTCTGCCGCTGAAAGACAGGAACGACCTAACCGTGACATTGACATATCATCCAAGAGAGTAGCAACAGGTTTAGTGATAAAACAACTAAGAAGACCTTAACGCATCGTGGGAATCCATGTGGCATCAAACAAAACATAGGCAAGACACAGCTGGTTAAAGAAGAAAACTGGGTTCACATACAACAAGACCAGTGGACTGAAGCGAGGGGAAAACGCGACGTCAGGACAAAAGTTCCAAGAAAGAACATCAGCACCTCAGTACTGTCTAGGCGTTTGGACAAGAAAGGCAAACAAATCAACAGCTGAACAAAACAACGAGCCCCCAACAACAGACACCTATCCTACGCAGATGCCGTTCGCACCAATCTGCCATCTTCACAACCATCAAGCACCCCTGACAGTTCCGACTCACAATGGAAGGAAGTGAGGGGGAAGTCTTTTTCCCGGAAGGGGTCCTCACAAAACAAGATAAAATTCGTCACTTGAAAAATATCCATAGATCATTCCAGTGAGATTTCTAATTCTAAACAATTAATCCAAAATCAATCAACTTTCCAAAAGAAACTAACCAAAGATGAAATTGCTTCTAGACCAAAAGGGTACTAAATTTACCCCCACACCTTCTTCCCACAACAGGATCTGAAGCTGAGTTAAAACTTTACTCGTAAGTTAAGACTATCTGATTTTTTTCATAATGATGTCCGACAGGACAATGATAATCATTCAAATTGTACTAGTGATACGAAAGTGTTTGTAAAAAACCAGGTAATTCACTCCTCCTAGAAATAGGGACAAGATACTGGATAAGTATATTGATTTCTGGAAGATTACCCTTTAGACCCACCTAATACTCGTAATAACTTTAAATCCAACATCAAACTCTTCCCATAAGAGACTCTCGCATATCTTCAAAATGATAATACTATAATTATCAAAGAAGCTAACAACGGGTGCATTTGTTATCATGGATAGAGATATTATATAATAGAATATATGATATGCTAATGATAACGAAAACATACCAAAACTCACCACTGCAAGATAAACAGATTTGTCTAAGATCAAAGGCTGATTGACAAATTTCATGGCAATCTTACCGATCAGGAAGTGACTATTTGTTTAACTTTGATTGCAGATCTAGCAACTTTTATGGGTTTACCCCAAAATTCATCAAGTGAGGAAATCAAAGCCAAAATAACATTTAAGAAACAGCTACATCGATGTGATCCCCAACATCCTCTCAAATTTCGCCCTATTGTGGCCGGTTTCCCAGCTTGCGCTACTCACAGACTAAACCATCTTGTTGATACGTTATTTAAACCATTCGCTGAGAAGTTTCCCAGCTATTTAAAGGTGACATTTGATTTTCTCGTAAACTTCCTAAATCTGTTCAACCCAAATAGCTCTCTTGTTAGCTTTGATGTAACTAGTTTATATACACAACATACCTCAATGACATTGGTATAAAGCTGTGGATATTGGCTGGAGAAAAATCCGTATCTATTGCCAAAAAACGCTTTTCTGCCCCAATTTTATATACCTGAAGCTATCTTGCTTATCCTTGAAAACACGTATCTGGTGTTTAAACGATACATCTACAAACACTACAGGGAACAGCATGGCCTAAAATGGCTCCAACATATGCCACATTCATTCCTTGATTCTTAGAACAAACATTATATATCAAATTAGGTGACAAGTAAACCCAGACTTCAGTAATTATGTGAAAAAACACTGGCTAGATTATCTCGACGACTGCTTATCATTTGGAAACAACATTATTGGCTATCTTGATACTCTTGTGTCTATGCAAATTCACTCACCCGTCTATCATTTCAAGTCTTTTTCGAGCATTCCCAATTTGCCATTTTCTTGATATAGAGGATACCAATTGGACCGCTACAATAATATCCAAACTGATATTTTTTCTATAAAGCCAACACCGACACACATCAATGAATCTTTATTTTCAAATCATGTCTCCAAACATACCGACAAGATTTCCCTTCAATCTGTGCTCGACGAATTGTACCATCGTTTCAGAAATGCGTGGGTAAACCCACAGACGGAATGAATTTGAAACTTTCTATTAAACAGACTAACCCTTTCACTATTGTTGAAAGAGGTATCGGTACGCATCTAATATCAGAAGAGAGGACCTACTCTTTCCCAATTCCACAACAACAGGATAACAAAGGGATTCTTACTTTTGTCCACTCGCACAATCCAAACATGTTATCTTGAAAGTTGTTAAGGATTCTATCCACATGCTCACAGCCAGCGAAAAATGCTCTCGCATTCTGAAAAATATAATCTAATCATGAGCACGCCAAACTCCAAACCTCAAGAAAATGTTAACCAAGCCGCCCCACCAACTCCTAAACAAAATGGTGGTAGTACCAAGTGTAATGATAAACGCTGTGGCACGTGTAAGCATATTCGTTGAATGCTCCAGTTTCCTTTCAAAACACAATGTTTGAAATAAGATATCCCATAATTGCAAAAGCAAAAATCTCATTATGTAATAACATGTAATGGATTGAAAAACACTACATTGGCCAAACTGGTGATCAGCTTAATTCTCGACAGAGTTCATAAGCACAAATAAGGATCCCTACCCTGCAAATTAAACTCATCAGCCAACATATTACGAGTTGTTGCACTCAACACTTGGACAACTGCCCAAATTCCCCGTCGCACCCCTTTACCAGGTGAAAGCAGATGACAAAAATAAACGTTTAGCGGCGGAAAATCGCCTTCATTTCCTGTATTCAAACCTGCTCTAAATGTGTTTTAATTTGGATTTACTTTGTATTCATTCTGTATCGGCTAACACATGTAATAAAGTTATATGCGTATTTCACTCTCAGCTGAACTTATTCGCGTTGGTATCAGGCGTACTCATAAACTTTCCGTACGCACACCGACGCAAATACAGTTTCGCTTGTTTACATTTTCCTTTTTTGTAATAAAGGAGACACATCGGCACCTGATGATATTAATAAATTTGGAAACTGCAGTTTTGCAGAGAAAAAATCCGTTTGGACTGTCCATTCCTCTCTGTGCTACATTTAAACTTATATACATACATATATATATATATATGGAAAAAATTGGCTTTTGATGATTTGGTTCTGGCCATATCCATGGGAACATGATAGTACGATATTTCATCATTTTTTGGTTAAAATGCCAAAAATGTGATTTTTCCTCAAAGTGCACCTTAAAAAATCTAAACTCAAAAATGTTATACCAGCGTGTAGATAATTTAATTCTCTTTCAGATTACACGCAATTGCGTTCCAGTTGAAGGTTGCAATCACAAGTTATGGCTAAAATCGTTCGTTATAATCAATAAATCGTCGCCATTTTGGACGCCCATCTTGGATTTTATTTTTTCGCAAATCGTTAAAAGTATCCAACAATCAGTTTTCTGAGGCCCAAGAGTGTCCCTACTTAATCTAGTCACCAAATTTAGAGCAGCTCGGGCAAAATATTTCATGTTTCAATAGATCCTGCTCCTAACTATTGGCCTCCCTGCACATCCCCTCATTCGATGCCAATACCTTCGGAAGAGTACTAGAGGTGACACGATGGTTGAATCTACTATAACTTAAAGTTGAGCCTTAAGTATGTGAATCCAACAAACTTTTAGCGACCTCCTTGACATTAATTCTTATGAACTTAATCATATCGTCTGAAATTTGAATACTACGGTAATGTCGTGAAAATTCTTCGTCCCAATGTGTGTATCAATGCCCCCGACTTACCGAGCCCACCCCAGGATTTAAAAGTTGCAGTAAATCCTATTGACATTCATACTGTTACAGATTGAAATCAGTGCAATCCTCTTCTTCTCTACATGACAAATTCTCCTCTATAGGCCTTGCTGCAACTTTTATATCCTGGGGTGGGTTCGGTCAAGTGGGCATAACTTCAACAATACTTCATCAATCACCACAAATGAGGTGTCAAAATGCGCGTAAATAAACACCGCTTCCAATTATATCCCATATAATGTATAATGCGATGTATCGTTTGAACTTGACCAATTTCAGGGGTGGGGAGTTACTTTTTTGGGTGTGTTTATATACATATATATATATTATATATATTATATATATATATATATATATATATATATATATATATATATATATATATATATATATATATATATATATATATATATTACTATATATATATATATATATCATTCCTTATCTATGTTATTATTGTACTATTTAGTATTTTTCATTTGTATGGTTTACAGGGCCAGCAGAGTTGTCCATTGCATGCTGGCCTTACATATATATTTCTCACCTATCTATTTCCATTTATCACAATTTACAATTGATATTAATAGGCGACAAAAAAAACCTGTTTTACGGGCGAGGGGTCTTAAGGTTTGAAATAAAACTTGTAACTTGGACCTTTAAATTAAGGTCGGTCGGGCATTTTTTTTCTTTTCTGGAGGTCAAAATTGGCTTAAAATACCCCCAAAATCGGAAAAATCAAGAGAAAAAAAATGAAAAAAAATACGAACAAATTTTCTTTCAAAAAATAGCCAAAATTGATAAATTTGGGCTAAAAAGCATGATTTTTGGAAAAAATAAAAACAAATGCTGCAAAACTGACAAATCAGGGTCGGGCCGTAAAACTTTTTTTTTTCGTCGCCATATACATTTTTTCTGTCATGTATGATAATGTTATGCTAAGCAAATTGAATCTTGAATCTACTCTGGTATAGGCTTTGGGCATATCTATATCAAGGGGATAGCAACCAAGAAATCCCAAATTTAGACGTCGCATTGGTTTTACACGTAAAAACGAAATCTTGACGGAAAAATATCGTTGGAGCTGAAGAATCCACTCGCTGTAAGTGTTATTTTAACACATTTATATATGAATAACGGACGAGGACGAGGTCTACCCAATTCAAAGTGCCCAAACCGGTGTGAAAGCAGGTGTAGTCCGGCGGGAGCCATAGTCCGGGCTCCATAGACGATAACGGCATAAACAGTTCGGACCGACTGCCGGATACGGCAATGTTGCCGTAGCCGGCAATGTGTTGCCGGAATCGGCAGTGTTGTTTCCCACAATGCATTGCAAGCGCGGTAAATTTAAAGTTGGTAAGTTAATTTAATAATGGGATTTTTAGATATAGAAAGTGATTGTAAACAAAGTATTTTGTCAAATAATGTTTAACTTCAAATAAAAAATATTTTGTGATATAAAAACGATTTTAATCTAAAATTTCAATAAAAAGTAAAAGAGTGACAAATTTGAATTTTCCAATTTTAACACAACCCCAAGGTGAAAATTTTTGGTCCTGGGTGAAAATTTGGCGACATAACATACATTGTCATGGGTAAAATATGGACTTCCCCCTAAAAAATATCAAGTCCCAATCCAATAGAATCGTTTAAGGTTTCCGAATTCTGCAGGGATGCTTGTTTGTATGTTGCCTGAACTGGCAATATACTGCCGGCTGCGGCAACATTGCCGGATCCGGCAGTCGGCCCGAACTGATAAAGCGTGAAACTAATGTTGCGTGAAGAGTCAACTGAATCGAGTGCCCTATTCTTTACCGTTGTAGCCGGACTATGTCGTTTTACTGTAATCTAATTTTATAGATTTGGGTGAGTTACTATGTTAAATGAGGCTTGCAATGCCACCGTCGTCTGTCAATATCTAACCGATTTGTAACTAGCCATATATCAATACTCTCCCAGAGTATTTGGTGTAGGCAGATCCGTCGACGGACTTGTCCACGGAGACAGAGTTGGTGTAGCTATATGGCAACCCGCTCTATTCCATAACAAAACGAACTGATTGGGTAGACTGGCGGTTAAAACAACAGAAAGAATAGATATAGCAAATGTAGGGCCAAGCCATGGACCTGACGAATACAAGCGTTTCATGTGGAAGAGTACAGCCCCTAATTTCTCCTGATCTTGATAAGAGTCCAAAGTTTCAATGATGTTCTCCTTAAATCCATCCCAAATATGGTCGACATCGTAACTACCCACCGCCAAAATGGGTTGTATTACGAACATTAGCTCATAACACCACATCCAACATAAGTATAGATGAGCTGTTTTTCTCACGCTTTCTTCGGGAAATTCGTTTATTTTAATAGTATACGTCCATTTCCAAAGAGCTGAAAAGGACAAGGCAGCCATAGAAGTCGTGAAACAAACCCACCAGCCAATCAGACATCGGTATCCTTGGTATTTCAACCACGTGTCAGTGACTTTTGATTTACATAATGCGATATCACCTGTTTCTTTACAATATTGGGAGACTTTTTCCATTTGTAGTCTGAATGTCTCTCTTGTAAGATATACGCGGCATGAGAAATAGCCGTAGAGGAAAAAGGCGGGAATTTCACCAAATCTATAAAATGTGCTTTCTTTTAACCCTTCTTTACAATGGTATAAATTCTTGTTTAGTCCAATATCAACAGAAAAATATACATATATCATGAAACATACATTGACCGCTGGCCATAGCATAAACAGAGTGCAATAAATTTTGTTAATCAAAGAGTACTTTAATAGTTTAGTAAATTCGTGAGTACTAAATATAGGCAAACAGTTTTTCCTTGCGTCGTTAAGATCAGTGCGAGCATCTTTGTCGTGATTCTTTGTAGCCGCAGATTCCCACACAAGTACGAGCTTTGCGTACCAGATAATGAAAACAGGTGCTATCAGATGTGCAACGAAAGATTCGGACATAAGAAGTTGCAAGATACGATCGCCATTGCCGAGGAATGACAAAAATGTTGCGAAGACGTACACCAATATCGCTAAATCCAGGGTAAGCAATATAAACAACACAGTCTGTTTACGTCGACGAGTCTTCAGAGTGGCGGAATCTATATGAAAAACAACAAATAGGTTTTTACATGTAGTAGCGAGGTACTTGATACGTGCACTTGTTCGTGAAACGCGGATTTTTTGTTCGATCAATCCACGAAAAAAAAAAAAGAATTCCACACTCCAGGTGCAAGCACACACCTTGCGCATGACATCTGAACCTGCTCCTCTTGTTCTACGTTTTCTGAATATTATTGAGTGACATAACCTCCGAAGAGAAACCCATGCTATGAAAGCAGTGAATTGCCTTGGACAAATAGACCAGTGCAAGTAGTGGTAAATATGACAGTTTTAATAGTCTGGAGCCGAAACCCCATATTTCATCAAAGTAGCGTCCGTACAAATGTTATAAGCTGTTTCCCCATCCTGAACACCTAATGATTCAAAAACTGACGGTTGCCAAATTGGTACCCTTGGGCATTTTGAAATATCCAAGATGGCCGCCATCACATATAATTAGCAATAGCTTCTGGAGCAGATATGATGATGAGTGGCGTCTTTGTTGATGTTTGGGAGGGGGGTCAAAGAAGAGAAGTCATATTTGTACGTCTTTAAAGTACTGCAGTTTTCATTTACCCCAATCCAGGATGGCTGCCAAAGTAGCCCCTACAATACATGGTCAGCTATATTTCAGCTTCTGAAGTAGATTTGATGACAGTTTTAGTAGCTTTGAATATATTTTAGATTTCAACAAATTCAATTTTGTAATTATCTTAAAGGCGCATTTCGTGATTCCAGCACATTCTGTCTTATTCATTGTTCTTTAGATATCCTTGATAAAAGCTTATTCACGAAATTTGAGTTGATCCCGATCTTGTGGTTTTGTGTAATAAGCAATTGCTTGTTTCCCACGGTCCCATAGGCCACTGTGCTGTAATTTCTGTCCGTTTACGGACAAAAAATACAAAATGTTATTGTGAATTTCTTACAGATACGACCGAATTTGCACGTAAGATAAGGTACACGTGGATTACCGAAGCTAACGATTCAGATGATATAAGAATCTCAACTTTTTGGAGGTAAGTCGGGGGACGAGGCTGTGGATCACGAAATGCTAAAAGTCTTCAATTACAGTGTAATCCCAAAGGCCTACCAAATGGCTGCCTGCTTATGAGTTCCTGATCCCGAGTCTGTGTTGTGTACGCTCTTAACTTATAGACCTGGTGTTATCAGACCTAAACTCTGAAACTTAATACACGGGTCAGCCAATTGCCGTCTTCACTACAAATGAACATCTTTATTGAGTGATGGTAAACCAAATGTGAAGACATTCTGTTTTGGACATATGTTCTTTCAACTTCATTCTGTGTTTAGGAAGGATGCACATACTCCTGGGTTTTGTTGAATTTATTGGTTTGTTAATGTCTAGTAGTAGTGTTGAAGAAATTCTGAAGTTATCCTTTGAAGGGGTACCAATTATGCTTAACACTTCCCCCACACAACAGAGCTCCGAGATTGGTTGTTGAAGACAGTCTTCAAGACATCCTAGAAAGTTTCGATAGTCACGAAGACCCGAACCTTGTGTGGGAGAGCAGAGCTGCAGCAGCAGAACTTGCAAATTTAACTTACACTTAAACCTGACCAATGCCATTCTGATCATAATGGGATTTGTTCAGGCTTCTACAGCGTTTGGACCTTCTTTTCAGAACAATTTTAGTAGAGATAGGGCCACGCCAAGAAGCTATTATATCAGCAAAAATGTAAAAATCCTTCCAGGAATTTGCCATATAGGCCTCCTAACAAAGATCATAACTTGCATGTTGAAGTGCCCCCTCTATTGCATGATTCTACCACAGCAGGAAGTGTACAACTGATTTGGTGGACAACGAGCACGCTTGATAACACTGTCCAGAATCAGGACCAAATCGACAGACAGAGACTGCGCTCTTGTCGACCCTTTCTGTCGACACGCTGCCCTGCTACTAAAAATCTCTAGCTCCCCTTCAACACCTTACAGACATGATGGAACACTGCCTGGCTAGACACCCTAAGACCAGACCAATTCACTTATCACACCTATGACAGATCGAACTCCCATCTGTCTGGTAGCAATTTTCCACTTAAGAAATGTTCACCTTGAACCGGATTCGCAAAGGAGTCGGTCGTCGTTTCAACAGCAATATGTACCGATGGGGACTGCGACCATCTCAAGCCTGCCAATGTGGTCTCATCACAGAATGCAGATCACATTCTTAATGAATGCCCTACCTTTCATCCACCGGTTGAAATATAGACCTCTCAACCCCAACCAATCAACAGTGAGATGGCTCCACCAAATTCAACATGATTAGCTGCTGCCAATACACAAGAAGAACTATATGTAAAGAAAAATCATTAACTATGTTCTATGTACTTCATCATCAATTCTACTTAGAAGCCGAGGAATTGCTATTACATGTGGTGGCGGCATCTTTGATATGTTAAAATGTCAAGTGTGCCAATTTGGAAATGTCAGTTTTTCAATCAGTAAATCATTCAAGAGTGAAAACAGAAAAAAAAAAATGTGCGGCGCTTACGTCCTTTTTAGGTTGAGATGAAATACGGGATGTTCCCCAAAGAATAAAGTTCCCAACCAATTAAAAGGACACTTCGGATCGATGCAAGCTTAACTTGATTTAGAACTGGATGTTTAGAAAATTTTAAAAAGTTATGAAGATGATCAAACGTTTGGAACTGCCGTAATAGTTGTTGCTTTTCAAAACACTTTTGGTATCAACACCACACTCTCTTTTTCCAACAAAAGACGTTTTCAGAAAAAAATATCTAAGGCCTAAGGTCACCAAATTATCAATTTACACACAACGAATTGTGAAAAAGCAAGTGGTGTGTTGATTATTGCCAATTGTCACAACCAGTATTCCTTGAAGTGTTTTGACACCTGATCTTAACCCGTGGGACCAGGTGAAACGTACAGCAGACACCTAAAGGAGCACATACACCAGCTAAATTGGTGGAATTATAGCGAAGGCATAAACGCATATTCCTCAACAACATCAGCAATCTGGATAAACGTTATGCGTAAAACGATGCAATGATGTCATCCTGCAGATGGAGGAAACATTGAGAGTCTCCATTAATGACAACAAAAACCACAAGTTTATTTGATTTGAAACAGGCATTTAAAACATTTAATTTTCTCTTCTATCGTGTCCAAACACTGTGGTTCTCAAATATGATTCCAGCCAGAGAAGAGATGGGTCAACGTCTGCTTAACTGAATTCCGCAAGGTCCTTGTTTGTGGCCATTGTTGCTCCAGCAGTGGGCAGAACCAGAGTGTTCCAATGTCTGTGGTGATGTTCCACAACACAGGTAGTATCCTGGACTGCTTCCAGATAGCACCAATTCTGCAAGGAAAAAATTAGATCGGCCAGGTCTGGGTCTCAATCTATTGAGGCATCGCCATTCAGCCAGAGGAGTCAGTCCAGGTGGGAGATGCTCAAGGTTCATAACGATAGATGTTAATTGGTTGATGGCAAGTATTTTCTTCCACAAGGCGACTCTCTTAACCTCCTTTAGAGACTGTTTCAAATGGTTGGACTTTGCTTAAGAAACTCTCTCTGGATTGAAGACGTTTTTCGGCAAGCAGGTATCTGGCCAGACTCGGGTGCTTCCACATTGGATACTTGACAGCTACGCTTTCTTGCATGCTCGCTACGCGAGACGGAGGTTGGTGGAGCAATTCCTGGCTAGGCTGTACAAGTTTTCCGTTGGTTGTTGGATCGGAGGCATACTGTATAAGCCTGTGTTGGCAGGAGGCATTTAACGATGTATCAAGCTTCTTGGGCATGGTTGATTTCCCAAACAGGGCAGGCATATCTTGCACATGAGTAGCACAGGGCAAGTGCCGTTCGATATTAGGGTATGTGGGCGAGCACCCTATCGTGTGCCAGTGAGTTTGTTCAAGATGTATTGCGTGAACCTACTTACTCTTCGGTCTCCGATGGGTGTCTTATAAGAGAGGAGTGCGTCAAGGTAGGAACTCCTAGGTAGGACAGGTATACAGTGGATCAGGGGAAGTTCCAGACCAGAGAACTTAAGCTGGGACGTTTGGCTTCACGGTTTGCGTAGAAATTTAATAAAAAAGTGTAATATGGCAAAGGCAAAGAACTTTACTTGATACTTATGAATGTAAAGCCTACATCTCACTGTTGTTTGTTTGTTGGTCTGCCATGTTTGTTTTGTCTTTTGTCTATACGTTAGTGTTTTAAGCTTATTTACTTCAGACTTACAAGAATAAAAGAAAGGAAAGGAAATCGTAAATTGATCGTTTGGGGAGTGCGCTTTCTGAACGTAATTTTGGGAGGGGGAACGGAAAGGGAGTGTTGTCTGAGAAAAGGAAGTTTTTGAAGCTGGCAGTAACTTTTGTGGCAGAGACAAAAGTTCTCTCTATGCCAAATTTTTTAAATTTTCTGAACATCCAGTTCTGAGTTAAAGTTACACAACGAAATATCCTGAAGGAAAATTGTGGGAACCCCTTATTTTGTTTCGGAAAACTATGATGGTTAATAATAGTCATTGGTTTGTTGGTTGATCTGATCTAGTCTATAGTCATGGTCTGCTGCGGTTACTTCATGAGTTCGTGACTTTTTTCTCCTCATTCAGAACGGAAATGTGCTTTTACCTGGACTAATTGCAAGGTTAGCAAAAAACTACACCACAGTGGCCCATTTTGAAAGTCAACCTAAGTTGATCAGATTCCCCGTTCGCTACGATCGCTGTGATAAGGATATAAAATAGTGAACTGGAGTATCAACAGAAATGCTGTATTGAAGTCACACTTTATTTATATAGTACGTGGATACTCTCTTTGATCATGGATACACTGCAAAAACAGTGCTTAGAAATTATACACTTTGCTAAACACTATTTTGCACCACGTTTCTAAACATTTTGAAATGTCTGTTTAATATATAAACACCTTATATCTTAGCATGTTTAAAATCTAAACAGGTTTAGGGATTTGACATTAGGTGTTTATACATTTGATGCCAAGGGTTTAGGAATTAACATGTCAAATCTATAAACACTAATTTGCACCACGTTTCTAAACACTGTTTTTGCAGTGTAACAGGACCTGACCTGTCAAAACAAATCGCATACCTTATAGCCTTTTTTCTAAACTAAAAATAAATAATACAAAATCGCAGAGCACTTATTTTTTTGCCAAATGTTTCTGAGGCAAACCTTTTTTGAGGGCTGACTAGTAATAATTTTGTTAACACTGACGACTTTCATTGTTGTATATCCTGACAAATATCTGAAGACGTTTTTCTTTTTGCGTCTGTAACTTTTAGTAAGAATAGTGGATTCTTCATGTGTTTATGTTTTAGTTAGCTACGCTTAGGGTTATGGTTTGTAGCTGCTGTGGTTCTGAACTCCAAAAAACTAATAGTAGAGCAGTAGAGCACAAAATAATACTCATATTTAAGGAGATATACCCATCAAAGTTTTCATTTTCACAAGTTTTGAAACGGAATGATACCAAATTGTTCTTTGGGACAATTTCATTTGTGCATGGTAAAAGCTAAGCAATCTTTTCTTAGCACTGTTCGAGGAAAAAAATTCACACAATCAGTTGCGTAGCCGATGGAGGCAAGGGAGAAGAACTTGATGAAAAAACATGCAATAGACCCTGTTTGCAATCCGATTGGGACGACTTTTCCCTGACCGGGCTAGACTTTCTCCTGACCGAGTCGGGCTTTTTGCACCTAAGAACCACAAGGCTGCCTACACCACAGCTGGACACAATGTGGTTCATATTCATAAACGTAAGCCATTTTACTAACCTTTTTCTAAGCTTTTACTTAAAATCTCAAAATCAAACAACTTGGAAAGCATGTGTCATAGAAAATATGATATCATACTCAATTCATCGGATATGCTTCCCATGCCATTCATCCCGAGGTAAGTAAATTCAATCAAAATTTCATTGGGCTTACAAAGAAGACCTATCGGTATTGGTTCAGGTGGATTAACAACAGCTTATTGGTCTGAGCAATGATAAGACCTGGAAAATATTGTTTGTGTTTCAGTTGAAACTTATTTGAAAAAATGTGATTCAAATAAAACAAAACAATGTCTTTAAATTTGCATATGAAAAGGCTTCGTGTTATATGACAAGTGAGTAAGTTAACTGGACACGAATGTTATTCAAGCAGGCGTGGAAAAATATGGGCGGCCAATAGTGTCAAGAGGGACTCAAAACTGAGAAAGGTCTCAAAAACACAGAAAGATCTCAAAAGTTAAATAATGTCTCAAATGTGCGTTAAGGTCTCAAATGCACATTAGGATCTCAAAGACATAATTAATGTGCTCTTTAGCAGCATAGTGTCATGCTCCGCACCGTCCCAAAACGGTAATCCGACTGAATGACCATTTCGCCTGTTTCTGTGTAGTTTACGACGCAATCATTTCGATCTTCAATTGAATTTTAGAAACTTTGTGTGTGTTAGTTCGTGTGTTGTTATCATACTATATAATATAGTTGAGTTGCAACGTTTTTGGCACCATTCTCTGCTTTGAGTAATATCATTTGATACTTCTGGTTTTGACAGTTTAATGAACTTTTCAGTGAGATCTATAATCCGGGGCGCGCGATTGAAAACTTTGAATGAACTTTCAAGATCTTTCCTGTGCTTTTGAGACCTTGATGACTTTTGAGGACCGTTCTTATTTTTTGAGTACTTGATGGAACTTTTCAGTAAAACCGTTTCTGTTTTTTGATACCTTAGACTTCTGAGACCTTTCTGTGCTTTTGAGACCTTAATAAATGTTTGAGACCTTCATAACATTTTTGAACACCTCTCTGTATTTTGAGACCTTCTTTTGATTTTTGGACATCTTATATGTCTCTGGACCTTAAATATGCATCTGAGACCTTAACGTACATTGGTAAGTTAATTTTATCTTTTTAGACCTTTCTGTATTTTTTGATATTTTGTTCTATTCGAGCCCTTTCACACTATTGGCTACTCATAGAAAACATCGGGGATGAAATATTTAATTATAGTACAAAGCGCAAGCCCGGCGGTGTGTACACCCACCCCCGCCATTTAAATCCCCCATTAACTCCTTGTTTGCAAAGACCCCTCCTTGGCCTGAATTATGGACTTTTAACAGTTACATGATGGGAAATGGAGCCATGTTTCCGGTCCAGATCATATTTGTTGCTGTTGATAACCAAAAACTAGATTTGGGGCCAATTTTCATTAGTTTTTAAGTGGAATATATGTGCGGCTGTTTTCATAGGCAATTATGAAAAACTTACCTAACAATAATGTGCCTGCTTCGATAGCGTCATGACTTCCATCAGTTTGATTATATCCTTTAATAGGTTGAGAAAAAGCCAGAGTAAAGTTGAACCGGTATGCAAGAGAGAAAGTTTTTTGGGTCAATATTGTATATTTTGAATAGTTAGGAAATTCCTCCTCTCATCGATAAAACTTAGATTTTTTGAATTGTAGACAATTGTTCTTCAAGCTGGATTTTTGTTTATATTTTTCCACTCATTCACTTTGTTCTGGATTTAATATATAAAATAATGTTGAAAGATCAATATTTTTCAACATATCCTATAATGAGACCAATACAATTGGGGTACATTAACACAATTTGACTTGATTCAAATTGACCCCTGTACTATTTTACCCCCTTATTTTAACGAAGTCCCCACATTTCCCAGAGGTTGTATCCAAAATTCTGATTCAGTCCCCTTAAAACTATATAAAAACATCTTCAAACCTTCTTCCCAAAAACTTCTAGAATGGGATTATATCGTTTATACCCGATAACCTCCGCAATGGAGAGAGTTAAGAGTATTATGTTTCAGTTTTCAGTTTCAGTTTATTTTCATTTAACACCTAAATGAATACATGGCTTGCGACAATGGAGGCTGCCAAAATAGCCTAACTCGAACAAGTTTGGCCCCCAAAATAACATTAATATGTAAGTAAGTTAGCAAGCTAATTCTCAAAGTACTTGTGCATACACATGCACACGCACACTTATGTTTATCAAACAATATATACATTGCACACGTTTACCACATATAGTACCTATATAACACACCACGCGCATCAAAATACTAAGATTATTATAGTATATTATATAATAAAGTGAGTTGTGTAACAAAATGCATTTATAAGCAATAATTATTCTAAGCAGAATATGGCAATATGGTGATTGCGCTAAGATGATACGAAAAATCACGACAAAGGATACGACAAATTAAGACCTATCCAGTTAAAGCCACTACAGACGTTTTGTTTTCCACCATTCAAAATGCCCACTGTCACCAAATTGTCAGTGAGAGGTCATATCGATACCTGATTAGTACGTTAACTTTGTTGAAAAAACAGACATTAGGCATTTAACAAACGTCTGCAAGATGCCATTCACGACTGAATCTGGGTATTAAAGAAAGTCGGACCGACTTTTAATTGGTAACCCATCATAAAAATCCTACTATCATGACAATACATGGTTACGCTTAGCCACTTACAGGGTCCTTTACTACAAAACAATTTCCAACACACATTGCCAAAAGTTGCTCCTGAGGAACAATAGGGGCGCGATTTGTTACATCACGAAAACCGCGGACAGTGGCTTTAAATAAAAATTAAGACAATAGGCGACGCTATATACCCACAGACCCTTTGTACGACACTGGCTCACTCACACCTACAATGTGTCATACATATATGCAAATGCCACAGATGTGCCTACATGCACCTGCATCTATTTGACCAACAAACGTGTACATGAATTAAATAAACATGCACAACAATGCTACGTATTGTAAAATAAGTAAGTCTTTATACCTGAGTTAAAGTGTTTTGGGAGTATTACAGTTTCGGATGCTGATATTAATACCATTCCAAGGTAATGGGCCTTGCGTTTTTTACTAAGTCATGCCTCGCAAGGTCGTAGTAAAAGTTGTGGGTCTATTAGATCTGCCTGTGCAGACTTTGGGCAGACCTTGTCTCATAAGATGAATAGATCTATATTTTGTAAATAATTTGAAACAATTTAGGAAGCAAAATTGGTTTTTGAACTTGAACATAAAAAGAACAACCTGAAGTTTGTGTGTAGATCAAAAACATTAAGTGTATTTAATTTTGTTAAAACAACAAAGGGGGGGGGTGGTGTAGTGTTTTTTTTATAATTAGAAGAAAATATGACTGCCGTATTATCTTTTTTTGCTTAATGTTGATGGACTGTTAAACCGAGTTAGTTTTAATCAGCCCAATCAATACACATACTGAAATGTATGGAAAACTAACTGAATACAGAGAAAAAAATATAAATAGTAAATGTAAAAATGGCCGTACGCAGGATTGGTTTGTTTTTTTGTATTTAATTTGTATGTTAATATATGTGTTTGTGATTTTTCCATGTTAAAGTTTCATAAAATTACGCCTAAAAAATTTGGTGTGAAAATACCCTAAGATATGTATATTGTCAATATGTATGACTGTATTTTCAGGATCCAATTGCGAGTATTGTGTATATTTCTAAATAGCATGAATGTATTTTTTGATGTTAAGAGATACTTTGTTTGCTTCAACCAATAGCGATTTTATTTCATTCCTTCCTATTTGCATATGTTATGAGTTCATTAAAGTTTTTTATGGTAAACAATTATATTGGTAACGCGGCATAAATATAATTTTAAAAACTTACTTGAATAAATTATGTCATTTCGATACAGAATAAAAAGCAAAGGGCCTCAGAAATTGAGCCCTGTGGATACACCACAGGTTTGTGGAAATGTTGAATTTATGTTTATTATAGGAACATATTGTGATTACTACTTGTAAGGTTTGTCTTGAACCACTCGAAGGCAGGGTCGCACGAATACCATTGGGCAAGTTGTGAGAGCAAAGGTCATATTAATATTATCGCATGCCTTCGAGAGTTCCAGGAAATACCTAGTACATGGCGTTTGTTGTCTAAATCGTTAACAATTTTATATATGCTTCGAGCTAGCCAATAAGTTAAGAATGCTTAGGACGAAAACCAAATTGAGATTCAGTAATAATCTAAAACGAGAAATAAAATTATAAAGTCTTTTTATGCACTACACGTTCTAATATTTTCGAAAACCAGGAGAACTGAAATATGTCTAAATTTGAAGATCGGAGCGATCCCATTTTTTTAAATATAGGGACGACTTGAGCAATTTTTAATTCATTGGGGACAACCCATGGACATGGCAAATTTAAAATATGACTAAGTGGTTTTGCAATTATTGACTAAACACTTTAATTACATCAGGTTTAATATCATCATGACCGCTACTTGTACCTGACTTAAGTGATTTTACAATGCTTAAATATTTCATCTGGAGATGTGGGCGAAAGAAAAAGTGATCCGAGAGAGAATTGGACAGGTTAAATAGGAATTAAATGTACACATTAGTCTTTTAATTTTATTGCTTAAATTTGGTCCGATATTCACAAAAAAAGAATAAAGTTGATTGGCAATAATATGAGGATCCGAAATTAGAACATTGTCAATGTAAAGTGCAGATGGGAGATTTAGGCTACTAGAACGACCAAGGATTGTATTCACAACGTTCCAAGTCTGTTTAGCATTTGTTTGCAACTCTCAAGTTTCTGTGCATAATATTCTGTTTTGGATAATCTAATTATAGTAGTTAATCTATGCGATACGTACACGATATGTTTGTGATTTGTCAGTTGGATGTCCAAGGTATTTTTTATAAAGTCTTTCCTTACGCTCAATAGATTTAGGACGGCAGGGGTAATCCAGGGTTTCGCGGTATTCGCTGCCTGTGGAATTTTTTGCAAAACATGATTTAAATGGAAAATGGATATTGTACAAACTATACATTTGGTTTCGAAAGAATTATAATGATAGGTACCAAGAATTAATATTAAGACAAAAATCCCAATTCACTAGACTTAGATGATTATAAAAAAATTTTGAATTCTATTCTGATTAAATAGGCGAGATTTTGCTGTTGAGTTTGTTTATGCCTAATCGGAACGATTTTGTAGTTTGAAATATCGGGTAGTGATCGTGTCTTTAACAAAAATGCCGGATTGAATTTCGTGTGTAATAACATTAGTGAAAATATTACCTCGAAAAACCTTTAGACTAACTGATAGTTATGAACTAAATGTTTTCCGGGATCGTGAAGTTGTGTTTTTCCTGGTGCATGAGTGTTGTTAGAGAAATGTTTAAATCGTATTTTGGACTTTAAAACACACACGTTGATTAGCAAACTTGTTGTTCTAAATTGTAATAGACCATGGAGGTGTGAAACTATAGTTGTCTGGAATATTGTATCATTTGACATTTTTGAAAAATTGGTTATTTCATCATTCGTAGCCCCGATAGACCTTACTTTTGATGGTTTTAAACATACTACTAATTGGTACAAGTGGTATTTGAAACAATTAATGTCTATCGAATCTCCAAATGAACCAGTTTGACAGCTAAAATCACGTGGTTTAAATAATCATAATAATAATATAACAAAAGTACAAGATAAGTAACGAAAACGCAAAAGTACATACCATAAGCGACAAAATCTAAGTTATCCTGGACAGGAATGGATAGGAGGCCCAAGTATATACATACGGTAGTGAATTAAAAAAAAAAATGGCAGGAAAAAACACACTATTGAACCTGACGGTTTACTCAATGTGACGCAGTTGATGTTTTCATGATATGCCTATTTTCAACGTTCTATGCTGAAAAAATGAAGGGAATTGGTGAAAAATGAGGTAGATATGAAAAAATAAAAAAATTGTTACCCCATCCAATGCGATTACACACTGCAGTTAAGCTGGGTTTCAGTTCCATGATGTTGTCTTGAATATGGTGACAAATCTTTCGGGACCAGCCGTGAAAATCTCTCATATCTACCTCATTTCTTCACCAAATATGTCATTTTTTACGATAGAAAGTCAAAAATATGCAGGTCATGAAAACATCAAACTGCGCACAGTTGAGTAAACAGGTTCAGGTCAATTGAGTTTTTTCAGCACAATTTTTTTTATTCCACCTCTGTATATAAGTGCACACTTTGCCATGTAAATCCCGATTTATTAAGGCAAAAAAACCAACGTTTGGTCTCAGAAGAAATGTGAAAAATGCTAATGCGAAATGCGGTTTTTTTGTTTGTTTTTTTTAGAAAAATGATAATGCGAAATGCGGTTTTTCTTTTCTTTTTTTATGCATTTTTGGGGCCCGCACTTTTTTCAAATTTTTCGGCCGTTCGCGGCCAAATTTTCCATTTTTTTTCCTGAAATTAAAAAAAAAAATTAAAGTGAGTAGAAACCTAAAAAAAAAAAACTTATGCGGTCAAAAACCCAATTAAACCTAATGCGAGCGGTCTTCTGAGACAAACTTGTTTTTTTGTTTGGCCTAAGGTAAAGTTAAATAAAAACTTAATTACAAAGTCATGTAGAAATGAGAAAAAAGGAGGTGGAGGTGATGGTAAATAGAATCACGTTGCAAAGTCAAGTAAAACTTCTTAATCCAGACCTGAAAAAAGCCTAGATTTTGTGCTGAGTGTATAAAAATAATGGGATTTATTCACAAACGAGGAAGAGAAACAAACATAGAGTTATAAAACGGAAGCAGTCTAGCACTTCTATGTATAGAGGCCTTGAATTGTCCAAGGTACTGCAATGAAAGAAAGAACAAAAGAAGTGGGCGCCCAATGTTGTGAAGAATTTGTATAATAATTGGATCCAAAAGCTAACCTCGAAAGAAGTATACTCAAGTCTCATCAAATCTAGCTCTGAAGTCTCTATGAATAGACGGACGACTGTAGAATTGGTGAATTTCCGCCGGAATTCATACAATATGGCTATTGCAATAATCCTTAAGCGGATTGCTCTCCGGAAAGGAGCCTCTTGCAGGCGACCCAAGAATACACTGCAATGTTTATAGTTCTTTTTTATTTCGTCATTTTTATTTAACGCTTACCTTGTGGGTTTGGGGAGTTTTCTCTTCTGGCCTGCTGTCAAATCATCCATCTCGAATTGATTAAATTCAACCAAAGGATTTTCTGGAAAAATTCCTCATCTAATAACTGAGCGTTATCAACTTTGATTTCGCGAATAAAAGCAACAAGAAAACTGTCCGTGTTATCGTGTTATAATATAAGGCAAAGCCTTGCTGCCAATGTGAGGGCAGTTATGTTCCGTGCTAAAAAATAGATTCGGTCATGTTTGGGTTTTCCCCGGCGCATGGAACTAATTCAATAATCCGCCACAATTGGGCGCCAAATCCAGGTATCTTACCAAAATAGTCTCGGTCCCATGTACTTTTGCAGTTGTGGGTGTCGGTAGAAGCGTGTAGAACGATAGGTTGAATCCGGGCAGGCATGGCCGTTGAGTTAAGAGGCCGACACGGCAAACTGTAACCCAAAACAGCGATAGCCAGAATTATAATATAATAATACACGTCTCACAAAAGTGAACTGCGCGATAGTAGATAGTCTTCATTTTGGTGCCATTTGTGGTACATTTAGTGATAAGATAGTCACTCAAATTAGCACATTATGGTCACATTGTCAAATAAAGTCAACTGAAATAGTGTTATTTGTTACGATCTGCATTTTTTTTCAATTAATTTGCAAGTGTTAAACAATCATATTGCGCCTCTATAATCTTCATTATTATTATTGTTTCACCGAGAGTGACCGTCATCTCGGAGTCAACATATATCGATGCAGCCGTGGTAGCGGCGGCGCGGGCGCAATGCTATATAGTTCCCACCATTGATAGTATCCCATTCCCATCATGCACTATGCATCGGCATTTCCGTCATGTAACATGTATGTACATTTTCCCATAATGCACTTTTCAAGGAAAGTTGACGTCATCCCTGAGTACTATATCGAGCAGCCGTGGCAGCGACGGCGGGCGATGCTCTACCTTTCCCATTATGCACCTTTATAGTATCCCATTTATCATCATGCACTATGTTAATGGGCATATGCGCGATCATTGATAGTATCCCCTCAGGCGCTATGTAATCGGCCATTTACGCATTTCCCATCATGCAATTTCAAGGAAAATGACGTCATCCCGGAGTAAACCTATATCGATGCAGCCCTGGCAGCGGCGGCGGCGGCGGCGCGATGCTATACCGTTCCCACAATGCATTAGTGGTCAAACGTTTTTTGGTTATCAGAAGAAAGCTACTATTTTTATTCATTTACCCTAAGGATGTTTGGTTTGATGTTATTGAGACGAAAACGATGGCCCCATTTTGGTTGACCAATGTTAATTTTAACAGAGTACTCTTTGGGGGAATACACCAATACATTTTAGCTCTCACTTAGAAAAGGGGTTGATTGAAATATCGGCGCCTAAACATACAGATGGCATTTTGTGTTTGTGAAGGCCCTTTCTATCAAGATGGAAAATTAATAGGATGAAATGCGGTTCATCCTTAAGTATAATGTTTCAAAGGACAAAGGAAGCTCGTAATTCCGGAGGGCACCTATATTGATGCAACCGTGGCAGCGGCGGCGGCGGCGGCGCGATGCATACCGTTCCCATCATGCACTTATGTAAACCATTGACAGGATCCCAATTCCCACCAGCATTATTATTTAACATGTTTTGAAATAACTACTAGTAAAATTATTTTTTTCAAAAACAAGGGTGAAGATTAGTCGTTCTTTACAAAGCTTTTCTAGGTAAACATTAAAATTCCCACAACACCAGGCTCTTTATATTTCGTAATTATTTCTTAAACGTACGCTCTCATTTAAACATGTCAACAAACAACTAGGATAAGATGAGTCCTCCTTAAAGGGGGATTGGCCGATTTAAGGATTCCTTCTTAACGATATGAACGCACCAAGACTCTATCATAATAACATGCAACAAACGAAGGGTGAATGGGTGAAGATGGGTTCGTTCTTTTAAGGGAAGGTCCGATTTAAGTAATTTCTTAACAAGATTGATGACGAACAACAGTCGTATACATTTAACATGTTTAGCTTTTTAATCTATGGCTAACAATACTTCTAGCATTGAAAATGTCAACAAACAAGGGTGAAGATGAGTCGTCCTTTAAAGGGGAAGGTCCGATTTAAGCCTATAAAAACCTCTTAACGCAATTGATGTTTTGCCTTTTTTTTGTCTAATTACCTAA
Organism: Ophioderma brevispina; assembly: GCA_023653785.1. Classification (NCBI taxonomy): domain Eukaryota; kingdom Metazoa; phylum Echinodermata; class Ophiuroidea; order Amphilepidida; family Ophiodermatidae; genus Ophioderma; species Ophioderma brevispina. The sequence continues at coordinate 3,879 of JAMKCH010000982.1, read as the reverse complement.
AAAAGAAGGGCTGAAGATGGGTCGTTCTTTTAAAGATATCATTATTTTAATTATAAAGACTATGTTTAAATCATAAGAGCAAACACATAACGGAGAAGACACGAGGTCTGTGTATTTTAATCATAAACGCAATAAACTGCATAACGAATGCAGACCTCTAATCATTAACAGGTTTCAAATAACATTTTTTATCAACAAAAAGATGAAGATGATTCGTTTTTTTAAAGGAGGATGGCCGATTTAAGTGTATACAATTTTTATCTGGATTGAATTGCCTTCACCCTAAAACCCCATCTGTAAAGTTTCGCCCGGATATTTCAAATTTCATCCGCCGTAGATGAGAAGCTAGAAACCGCGTGATTTTTGATTTTGAGGAAGGGGGCCCCTTTTCCGTTAGCCAAAATGGAGTAGGATCTTTTTCGATCATAACTTCCAAACCCAAACATTCCTTTTACCTCCTAAAGATTTCACAGGGTACCATGAGAAAAAAAAAAAAAACCCTGCATCATTTACATGTTTTTTAAATAACTAACATATTTTCTCAACACAACAAGGGTGAAGATGAGTCGTTCTTTAAATCGGAAAGTTCCATTTAAGATTTAAAAACTTTAATGCCAATAATATGAAGACACAACTCTTATCAGTTTACATCAAATCATTACAATAGTCAATTATATCTAGGTTATCTTCAACGCAATTGACCGAAAACACTTAGCCATTTAACAGGTTTTGAATAAACATATTTTCTCACAAAACTAGGGTGAAGATAACTCGTTCTTTAAAGGGATTGCCCGATTTAAGTATTTATCCTTAACACAATGAACGAACACATGTCAACAAACAAGGGTGAAGGTGAGGCCCGATTTAAGATAATAAAGTTTTAATCTTGATTGAATTGCCTTCACCCTAAAACCCTATCTGTAAAAGACACTATCAGTGATTTGCTAAATCAGCAAATCGAAAAAATCATCAAAAATCAGATTTTTGCATGTATGTAACAAGTACAGGTAGCCTAACATACTCTACAAACGATAAGACCAGAAGCAACCTAATAAGGACAGAATCGGAGATTTTAGTCATTATTGTCCGTTCGGACACTTACTACAACACGTAATTGAATGGAGGATCGTATCTTGGAACACTGCCGTTTTCTTCCTTTTCTGTCAATTCTACAGCTGGAAAAGGTAACTTATGAGAATTCTACAGACTTATCCTTCACTTTGAAGCTATTCCTGCAAATTTCAAATATTTTTCAAATCACTGATAGTGTCTTAAAATCCTTCTTAACGCAATGAACGAACGCAAGCACTCTATCATTAAACGTCAACAAACAAGGGTGAAGGTGTGTCGTTCTTTAAAGGGGAAAGCTCGATTTAAGTATATAAAATGTTAACGTAATTGATGATGAACACAAACTCTTATCATTTAACATTGTTTTCTAAATAACATTTTCTCAACCAAAAAATAACGTAATTAACGTGTTTTCTACATGTAAGCAAACTAACATATTTTCTCAACCAACAAGGGTGAAGATGTGTCATTCTTTAAATACAACTCTTGACATTTAACATGTTTTCGTTAGTTAGTTTAAGAGTCAGCAGTGTCAGTAGCTGCTGACAGGGCCCCCCTAAAATATTGCTCTCAGGGCTAGGGCCCCCTCAGCCACCCCCTAATCGCACTAAAGTGCGACATTTGCGTCACTTCGCGACACTAAGGGGGCCCCCACCGAAGCTGCTGACAGGGCTCTTTTCTTTAAATCCGCCACTGAACCTATTTCACCAACATAAGGCTTCGCGGCCCGCCGCTGCCACGGCTACAACCGAGCGTGAATTTGATGCAGGCAATTAACTAATACTTTGTTGTGTCTTTATTTGCTTACTTATTCATCTTATGTATTATTTGATTTTATTTCTAAAACTCGCGACGAAGCCGCCGCTGCCAGCGGCTGCAACCTGACTCAAACTTACAACAAAACACCCAACCCCTGACCCCGATTTCCCCAACAGGAAGGCTTTCGCGGGCGGCGCGCCGCTGCAACGCGACAACCCAAGCTTGAAAATTTGATGCAGGCAATTAACTTTGTTGTATTTAGTTTACTTATTTATTCAATCTAATTATTATATTATTAATTTATTTATTATTTCTAAAACTTCGCGACGCCAATGCTGCCAGCGGGCCTGCAACATCTGACTTACAAAATTGACACCAACCCGATTCAACCAACAGTAAGGCTGTGGCGCCCGCCGCGCCACTTGGCTGCAACCCGAGCTTAACTGCGATGCAGCCAAATTGTTGTATTTATTTATATATTTATTTATCTGGGAAAACCGCCACATGGTGCGGAAATTTATATTTTGAGTTTTTTCTATCACTGCAGGAGTTTGACATATTAAGTTTCAATTAACACCTTTTTAAAAAGGTGAAGATTCGCGACGCCGCCGCTGCCAACGGCTGCAACCCTGAGCTTAAATATTACACCCAACCCCGAATTTTACCAACAGTAAGTCTTTACGTCGCCGCCGCTGCCAGTGGCAGCAGCCCAAAAGCTTTCCGCCGCCGCCGCCGCAGCCACGTTTTTAAAAAGGTGAGATGAAGCTTCCGCGACGCCGCCGCTGCCAATGGCTACAACCCAGAGCTTCGCGGCGCCGGCCGCGCAGCCACACTTTTTTTGAAAAAAGTGAAGCTTCGCGACGCCGCCGCTGCCAGCAGCTGCAACCCTGAGCTTCGCGGCGCCGCCGCAGCACGTTTTTAAAAAGGTGATGAAGTTTCGCGGCGCCGTCCGCAGCCACGTTTTTAAAAGGTGAGGCTGCAACCCAGAGCTTCAAAATTACAGCCAACGCCCATTTTACCACCAGTAAGTCTTTACGACGACCGCGTTGACAGTGGCTGCCAGCCCAAAGCTTCGCGGCCGGACGCCGCCAGCCACGTTTTTAAAAAAAGGTGTGAAGCTTCGCGACCCCGCCGCCGCTGCCAGTGGATGCAAACCCAGCAGAGACTTCGCGGCGCCGCCGAAGCCACGTTGACAAGGGCTGAAGCTTCGCGACGCCGCCTTGCTAGCCATGGCTAAAACCCAGAACTTCGCGGCGCCGCGCAGACACCTTTTTAAAAGTGTCGAATCTTGTTGACGACGCGCTCCCGCGTCGCTACAACCCCGAACTTAACATTTCAAAGGGCATTAATAACTTATAGCATATAACCCGGATTCAAGCTTTGCGATATGACCGCAGCCGACAGAACTGACTCCAGAACTTAGCTTTTTTTATACAAATGTAATTCGGGTAAAAATAAAAAACATTCTAAAAAGTAGAGATAATGTCCATTTTACTTGGATCACCAGGCGCCGCACCTCCGATTTTTAAAAAGGTCGAGATGCGCGGCGCCGCAAAAAAAATGGTAGGGTATTCTAAAGGTACTCCTTTCGTTTTATAGAGGGAGCCTAATCGACCTAGGGGGGGTGGGGTGAGGTCAAACATCGGTTCATCCCCATCACTCCAGAAAGGTTTAACATATTTGGTGTTATCATGTGCCTCATCAAGGACTGTGTACACAGCAAAAACTGGGGTGTAAACTTAACAACCATATGGGTGTAATGTTAAACTCCCTCCTGGAATCAATAGCTAGAGTCTTGCGCCCCACTAGGTTGGATTTCACCATTTCGGTGTTATTTAAATACACAATGTGATGTAGTGGCTACTATGAAGACAATTTTGGGTACAATACACTGCTTGGGATGTTAATTAGCCACATTCGGGGGTGAATTATTCTTCCTAACAGGTCGGTGTCAAATGACACGAAATGGCGTTAATTTAACACTCTCCTGGAATCAATACGGGACCGCATCCTCTGGTGTTAATTAACACCTAAACTTTGTGTTAACAT
>JAMKCH010000981.1:0-39422 GCA_023653785.1 Ophioderma brevispina | reverse complement strand
AATTCATGCATGTCACGGGCCCTGCCATGATCACACGTCATGCATGCCCCAATCGTGCATGTCTCACAACACCTGAATCATGCAATTATGCGCCACAATATTCATTTATGTCACGATGATATGACTTATGAACCTACAACATAAATATTCTCCACCAAACCAACACAAGTCACAAAGAATCACAACTATAAGAGTGATTCGCTTTCCCCCACCGCTCGAAAGAATGACTAGTTCACTCTAAAAAGGATTTGATCACTTCACTCTTGGTTGCTTGGAGTTCCTTTTCACTCTTAATTTAGAGTGGATCTCACTCTAAAAGATTCGTCACTCAGCTGGCTCTTTTTTTGGAGTGGAGATTTTACTCTTTTAGAGTGGGTTTTCACTCTTCGTTTAAGAGAGTACCAGGGGGGGGGGTTTACCGCCCCCCTCGAGAATTCGTTATAAAAAGCACACCCGATGCTTAAGATTTTGATACCAGTGGATAGCTATGGTTTTCTCTTCTTCCATTGATATGAAAATAAGTACCAACATACCTATATGGCATCACATGACGTCACCAAGATCCGGAGTAGGCCAAAATTGGCATTTTGCGCACAGAACTAGGTGAAAATCCAATTTTGCGCTAAAAACGTAGGCATACCGGTTTTTCATGTCGGTTTTCAGCTCTAAATGATGTCAATTGGCTAGTGTGTTACATACATGTAGGTTTAGATCCATACTTGGTGCCATAATATTTTCAAAAATAATAAACCATAAATATCCTTGGGTTGGCAACACCTCCCCCTACCTCACTTTGACGGCATACCCTAACCCCGGTGAGGTGCTAACCGTCATATTTTTTTTCGCTAAAATGACCGTAAGGATGAAGAAACGATTACCTAGAAGCTTTTTCCCGAAAGGTTTTGGCATTTTAGCGCACCAGGACGACATTCACTGACCCCCCCCCCCCCCTTTGTAATACGAGGGTTAATCACGTATTAGGTTCAGACGAACTTTATGTGTACAAGTCACTGAACGGAACCTGTCCCCAGCACATCATCGCCAATTGCTTTTGGGTGGCTGCTGCAAAATCATGCGATATTGCTTCCCATATCACATTCAGTAGTGGTCCAGTTGTCATTAGCTTTAAGGCTCGTGTTAAACCCTATTTTTTTATTTGATCTTTCTGCTGTAAGCCTTTATTGCTTGCATTGTGTTTGTTTTTTAAAATTGTTTTTGCGCTTTGAATCCTTTGGCAAAGGCAATTCTGAGTGCCAGGTTACATTACATTACATGAGCATTAGCCACGTACATGGCGCTGTTTCCGGGCGATTCCTATTGGAAGGGCGTTTCCAGCAGCCATTAAGGAGATCCTAAAATAATTATTCTAATTCCAAATTTCCTTCTTTTGCGACAGCGATAATGATATTGAGCTTTACCAGTCTCAGGTATAGTTTACTACCAGTTATCATATACAGCTATAATTATCAATTAACCTGGAGGAATTTAATTAAGACACTTTATTCTCAAAATTGAGCGGGAGGAAATGGTGTCAGTGAGTATGAAATTTTTACAAGTTAGATTTTTACATTTAAGTAATTTCATGGAAATGCAATAAAAAAAAATGAACATACAACCAAACAACCAACAAACAAATGCAATAACAAACGAAAATAAACTTATCTTGGCTGTTGTGTAATCCATAGGATTTTCATCTCTCATGCAGATAAGACAAGGGAGTAGCGCAAGCTTTCCCCCCAAGTACTCAACGCATATGATGATGAGAAGGAGGAGTCAGAGAACAGAGAGGAGAGAGAGGGAGAGAGAGAGAGAGAGAGGAGGGAGGGAGGAGAGAGAGGGAGAGGAAAGGATGGGAGAGAGACGAGAGAGAGTAAACACCACACAGCAGCTATATTGTTTGATGACAGTAGTCAATTACAAATGACAGGTCAATACGCTAAAATTGCATGGATATTGTAATTGACTCAAAGACGTGCTGTGTGATTGTAAAAATATCCAGAGGATATTCCAACCGATAAAAATCCTTTAATTGCTCAATGATCGACTGTGACCACATGTCGAAACATCATAGCATACTTCAGATCCCAGTCAAAATTTGTATTTTGAAAAAAACAAAAAATTTTTGTTTCTTAAAAATTTATATATTTTATTACCACAAGATACTTTTACTTGCGTTATAACTAGTGCTATTTCACTCAAAATTCAAGAGACTCAATTCTACAATTTTACATTCATTTTCTCAGTTCAATGATCAAATTATTGAACCACATTCCACACATGACCCAATCCACCGACCCCCCCCCACACACACACAGACATACAAAACACCAACCACCAAACCTACACCACAAATACACTGCGCACAACAGCGAACAACACAGAATACAAGACAAATCGACAAAAACAAAGAAAAATACTAAGCCAACTGTATAATTCGATTTGTTTCTTCAGAAATGCGATTACCGAAGGGTGCTAATTTTTTCCTGACGTGTCCAAGAAATTTTTTGGTGGTTCTTTACTGTAATAAAACTCAATCCCGTCCGTTTATACTAGCTAATACTGTTGTAAAGTGTTTGTTGTTGTTGTGTTGCTGGGTTTTTTATTACTATTGATCCTTCCCAATGGGAAAACCCGGCAACATATGCAGCGATAGAACCAGTCAAGAGCAATGTAAGTCTTTGTATAATCAACAATTTTGGCTGCCTACATAGGACGAAACAAATTCTTCTACTTGGCCTATTATAACAGACCACAAAAGCCAAGTGGGGAAATCCCCAATATTTGCACTTTTAAAGGCTTGTAGGCCTAATGTCCATTTGAATAATGTTGATTTGTGAGTATGTAATTCATTTTTTCTTAAATTGCCGTTGAGGCCTAGTAATGCTTGTAAACAAATTTGTTTTTAAAACCAAAACTTGTATTTGCCTGTAAAACTTTGTGAAGGGCTGTGGGAGTCTCCATATCACTATTTGTTTGCATTTTTTAAAACGATCATATTTTAGTTGCATGTTAGGAGTAGCGGGAAGATCTCATAGCGTTTACCAAAGGTGACGAACCCCTTACAAGTACATAATTTTTCCTAAAATAAAATTGTTAAAATTATCAAAATCAGTTCTACGCGTGTTTCTCACCTCTAGTGTGTGCACATTTTCGTGAAAATTGAATAAACTTCATTCCCTTTTTTTCCCTGAATATTAGGACAAGAGATGTACACCAAGTTCCAGGACTCCGGCATAATAATTTGGGTAATTGATAAGTAAATCCGCTGTATGCATAGGGAATTAGGACTTCAGATTCTTGGGAGTGCAAAACCATTGTTATTGCAATGACGATTAAAAAGTTTTTGAATGTTTTGACGCCCGGTTAAGATTGAGCTACAGCCTCTTTGACGAAGAAAATAAAACTCAAAAACTTCTGCTGGAGTTTAATAACTTTGATCGCATATCAGTATTTATTCAAAAAGAAAACGAAGAGAGCAAAAATCATGAAAGAAGTTTGATGGCAAGATATGACCTACTCTAACATTGTGCAGAACCAAGACCAATAACTTAATCATATTAAGACACTATCAGTGATTTGCTAAATCAGCAAATCGATAAAAATCATCAGAAATCAGGAATTAGCTGTACGTAACAAGTAATTATCCTAACATATCCTGCAAAATGATAAGACCAGAAGCAACCTAATAAGGACAGGAACGGAGTGTAGTCATTACTGTCCGAACGGACACTTACTACAACACGTAATTGAATGGAGAATCGTATCTTGGAACACGGCCGTTTCTTCCGTTTCTTTCAATTCTACAAGCTGGAAAAGGTAAATTATGAGATTCTACAGATTATCCTTCACTTTGAAGCTATTCCTGCAAATTTCAAATATTTTTCAACTCAATATAGTGTCTTTAATATTGGGACCTCGTTTCTATTCAATTAAAAGTTTGGTCGGCACCGGTTCACGAATGTCAGAAAAATAGGGAATAGATTTTCTATTTCTGCTGTGAAAGCAAGAAATTGCATAGACATGGGGTTATCGCGACAAGTTACGGGTTTGGTTCTGTACAAAAGTGTTAGGTCACAGCTTTGCAAACCACATTTTGTTCTCATGAGCTTTGTTCACCTTCGGTTCCCTTTCGAATAAAGGATGGAAATATAGGGTCAAAGAAAAATTTGAACAAGCGTAGAAACCTCTAACTTTATTTATTCGTGAAGAGGACAGCTTAATTTGTGTTCACCTCATGCAAAATAGCTTAATCTAAATAATCGGGTGATGGTATATAGCACGTGCAATCTTTCAGTTGCATGGAAGAACAATGGCTCTGCAGGTTCTAGATGAAAACGGAATCTGTGCAAGTGTTTGGTCTTATACATACCGAGCAGATTACTTATCAATAGCCCCCATTATTTTGGCCCCGGATGTATGATATATGGTGTACAGCCCGTAGCACTGATATTCAGGGCATAAATGGAGATGACATTATTAATTTTCTCGCGAGAATGTGCGAGATACTAGAATGTGAGACACACGTAGAACTGGATTTCTATAATTTTATGAAAATTATTTTCGGAAGTAAATACTATACTCCCCAGGGGTGCGCCATCGTGGTCCCTTATCCGAGCATCTTTCGCTTGGCCTCATGGCCTATGTACCTATTTTAGATATCTACTTATGCTGATATAATGTTACAATACTGACTAGGCAAAATAAACGTTATTGATTGATTATTTAATAATCGATGATTGATTATACGGTTCTTTGCTGCAATTCTTTTGAATCTTCGATCTTTAACAGGTGTGTCTACGACATCAGTTGGGAGAGCGAATCAAAAGACTCAAGAATTGGAGAAATTCCAAACACAGGACATACGGGCATATATCAGTATAATGGGTTATTTGGACACATGAGATATAGTTTGGGTATAACGTCTTATATCAGTTCCCATTGCTCATGTTGCTGGGACTACGTTCCTTCAGTCCTCAAATTGCTAAAGAAGTTGTCTAGTGACAATGTCTAATTTGACATTGACCAGCTAGGTAATGCAAACAAACCAAATATGTAATATTATTTTTCAACATTTTTACTTTATTGATTATTCAGACAAAAAGGCCCGATAACTAAAAAAAAAAAGTACAAACAGGAAGCTTGTATTGCCCTGTGGATTATATTAGACCTTTCACAGAAGTGAGGTATAGTGTTCTTCACACAATGCAATTCTTCCAGTTCAATTTTGTACTGGATTTCACATGAGTCTATAGTGACGAAAAGTACCTAAACATGCTAAATGAACGGAACACATTCCATCTTGTAATATAAGTCTTTTAGTATATAAACTCATGGGAAACAAAGATGCAAAATGTATTGGAAGCAATGCAGTGGGGGAAAGACACTCCTACTCTGACATTCTTAAGTGGGCGTAAAATGAAACGATGACGATTTGAACTCCATAATTTGACTAAGATGGTAGGTAGAGGTCAAATCGATACAATATTAATTTAAGCAAATCTGTTAATGTTCACCTGGGCTGCGTTTGATGAATGTTACCCAGGAAACGATTTCAGACGGAGCCAGAATATACAGTGGCAAGTGTAAAGGAAGCAACTCGAGTTTTTGCACTGATGTTAAATTAAAAGAGTCAACATTAAAATCAGTTTTAATGTTAAAAAGGTCGTGCGTAATCATCACCAGTTTCGATTTTGCTACATATCCGAAATGATTTTATTTTTGCTTGGTTTTGGAGTTTATATCGTTTCCAAGAGTTATAGGCACGAAAATCAGCAGGAAATGAAACGAAATTTCCGACTTTGATGCAGGCAACGAATGCGAAGAACTGGATTTATGCAGCTATCTGCATTTGCCAATTACATTTTATACATGCAGGGGTATAGGTTTTTTTTTTTTGTTCTAGCAATGTATTTTAGACCCACGCTGCCAATTAAAGTGCGGTTTGAATGTTAAAGGTTACATCCGATTAAATAAAGTAAAGTAATACTGTTAAGTTAATAGTTAAAAGGCTGACTCGAGAGGGTTTTTTGTTGTTGTTTTTTGTTGCAGATTGTAAATAATGCTCGTACTAAAGTAATAATCTGTGCGAAATAGCTGACGCTCTCAAATCGAAGTCCTTCTATAGAAAACACAATTGTTATAAAATCCGGATTTCGGATTTGGTTATGCACAGTATCCTACGACACTGTAGAACGTTACAAAAGGTCTGCGAAATCCAATTCATCTCTAACTTTGGAATTAAGCATTTTAGTTGGGACTGTCTTTAGTTCAAGTTGCTTAATATTTTAATTACTCCACAATAAAATTATATTTCGGAAATCTCTGAGTCAGCCTTTAAAGGTGCGTGTCCGATCGTTCTTTGGGACCCCCTGATTTACGGGGAAGTAGTATCGCTTGTGATATCATATGAAAGGCAGTATTTTTTCTAAGTGTCGTCCTGAAATTTGAGCCCTCAAATCCATTTCATTCCCAAGATATAACACAAAAAAACCACCGTTTTAGTGGTTAACCACTTATATTAGAACAGTATTGAATAGGCTTTGCAACATGCATTATTGCGTCTACCATCAAAACCGCAAGTTTGTTTCCCACGGTTTTTGATGGGGTGGTATGTGCAAGAGGCAGGCTCTCATATCAAGTACAGAAACACAAACACATCATCGGAACAAGCACTTTAAACCAAAATTCTATTTATATTGCAATCTTTTTTTAAAGTATCAGTTGGGCTTTCGGCTCTTGCTTTTGGTGTCTTCTATCAAGTGTTCAATTTTACATTATTTAAAGAAAATGAAATAACCTTATAATAATTAGGGTTATTTTTATAGTTATTTGTAATTCTTGTTGTGACTACCGTCTACGTCGTTTGAATATACAGCAAACAAACTAATTAGGATTCACGTACTCTTTCTTACATCATTTGCCAGTAGTAAGAAATGATTGCAGTGTGAGGTCAGTCCCACCGTGTCAACCCCCCCCCACCAAGTGATCACTCTCCATGTTCCTTGCCATGAAGTCCATAACAATATTGCCAAGGGGTTAGAAATAAGGGCACCAAACATCATCATCTACAGTTAGGATTTACCTCAACAATTTTTAGGAGAACTAGGGGAGGGAAAAGGGGAGGGAGATGGGTGGTGAAAAGACTGGAGAGGGGATGGAAGGAAACCGAGAGACAGACACAGAGAAATGCATAGAGACTTGGGGACAGAGAAAGAGACAGGTAGAGAGCGACAGAAAAGCAGACACAGAGACAGGTATTGACCACTGAGACAGAGGACAGAAGACGAGACAAAGAGCACCACATAAGCAAGCGAGAGAGAGAAGAGAAACATTGTTTAAACGAAAACAACCGCCAACACAAAAAAAAAGAATGATTAATGATTATGTTCAAACTTATTTAAGCATTTTAACAAAAAACATCAAATAAAACACCACACAGACAAACACCTAAATGATCGGTCAGTTCGTGGGTGTTGTTTTATATTTAATTTCGGAACATTCTTTACCGGTCCTCCACGCACATTAGGTTGACATCTGAAAAGAGTATGAAGTCAACACTACGCTAAATGGAGAACATTTGAGAAATTTGCGTACGAAAAAAAAAAAAAAAAAAAAAAAAAAAAAAAAAAACACAAAAAACAAAAAAAAAAAAAACTGATAACTTGATTACTTTTAGAGGGATGATGGATTAGGTTCTTGATGATTCAGAGAAACAGCATTGCAATCCAGAAACAGCATTGCTATCCAAATATGAAGATGAAATAGTTTTCAGCATTTCACACCACTAAAAAGATCTGGTCTGTCACCCTCTTTGGCCTAAAAGTTTTAGAGAAAGGGTAAAAGCGGCCAGGTTGTAAAAATAGTATAAACTGTTAAAATTCGGGGTGCCTATATTTTTTAGAAATGATTTAAAGATTACAAATCAGCACGAATCACGTTTAAAAATGAATGTGCGATTGATACATTTTAAACGGATATAACAGCGCTTTGCTAATCGGACGTCAAAAATGTATTGTATCTTTGTACTGTGTTAACATAACCTGCAACTAGTTGGCTTGAATCCACATATTAAAGGAAATTATATTATCTAATTTAGAAATTGTATACGTGCGTATCGTTCCAAATGTTCCAGTTTTAAATTCGTGATATTGTTGTGCACCATGACCTATACAATTGACTCAAAACACATACATTATTGTCTTTTTATTCTGCTAATTTTAAAATTGCGCAGCACAGTCCAGCTGTTTGGTGTATATTTCCTGCATGTACAAGTACCTGGGAGGACGGTATAAATATTGTAAAAAAATCCTCTCACATTATCCGCTCACCAATCATTTTAATTTCTCCCTTATACATTGGCGACAGTAGAAAAAATATTATGTTAATGTTTTGCCGAACCTAACGCAAGACTCTTAAGTTACAAAATCGTTATTTTTTGTAGCCAATTAGCTCAATTCCCATTTTAATAAAAACACCAAATTCACTAGGCGATATCCCTGTTGATTACAAAATTTGAGAAAATCCTTGTCACCTCTGTAGGCCTTTATATATACCATGGAGAATATTTATGTTACACATAAAATGTAGTTATTCCTTTGTTTGGCGTATTTAATGGAATTGTCTCACTACTGACTTATTTTATTAATTTATATTTGTACGAATGTTTGTCTCATTAAAAAGCCGAAATTCTTTGTCGAAGAATTGACTGGAAAACCGCACCAAGCGCATTCAGAAACACATTCTATGGGCCCCATGCAGTCTCACGCACGCTCTATAAAAGCTAAGGCCTCCCTAAACGCTCGTAAAAACATTGCAAGCTCCCGAATCTCAACTGCGCGCTCATAAATCAGAATTGAATTCATTATTCTGAATTCTGACCAATATGATTAATGAACATTTAATCTGACGCTTGTTACGACAAAGAGAAAATTACAAAACATCACAGGCGTTCAGAGTTTTCTTCTGATGAGGACTTGTGTCACACACCGAAAAGTTCAAGGTATGTGGAACTTGTGGGCTAAAAGTTTGTTGAAAATATTTCCGGTATGTCTACATTGCCATAAAATAATATACTGATGGACCACTCATTACAGACTTAATTGCGTTAAAGATTGTTTCGTTCTTGTTCATTTTTTTCGCATGATGTTTTAAACGCTCCCTTTTTTATTCAAACTTGCCGAAAGAAAAAAAAATACTTGAATCATTTTTTCGTTTGCATTTTTATAAACCGGAAACATCCCCTTGGAGTTTCTTGGATTGGCTCTAATGGCAACACTGTGGGGAATGGTTTAGCAGTGCAGTGCAATGCGTTAACATACAAATTCGCTCAGTATCTATCCTGCCCTGCACCGTGGGTTGTAAACTCGAAGGGTCATTTGGAAAGAGCAATTCTTGGCAAGATAACATCTTTGCTTTTAGCTGTCTTTTCTGTGCCAGATTCCTGAACTCTATCACTGGGACGTAGTTGACATTAGATACTTAATAATAGAATATATGAACTTTAAGAATCATTATTCTATTTTTTTTTTAATTTGTAAATGAGCCATGAAAGAGAGTAAGGCCTAAATTGAAGAAACAATTTGAAAAGATAAAACTCAGATTTAGTGCCAAAATAGCAGTTAAACCGTGCTATAAGAAATAGCTATTGCGTAGTTTGGTTCCAAAAAATGGATAAGCAGCCACAGCATTATATAAAGGGACATAAAGGGTGTATGTATTTCTTAGTTGTTGGCATAGGTAGGTCGTTAGGAGTATACAAATATGACTCATGTGAATCAATACTAACTCTATTAATGTCACCAAATAGTGAACTGTATTGGCCTTTGCTTTGTATCTGCATATTGACTTTGTTTGTGTGTCATCAATATTTCTTCAATTGTTGTAATAGTATGATCGGTTTTAATTGAATAAATTATCCTTGTCTACCCGGTATCTAAGTGTTAAAATTACAACCGTGTGAATTTGTAAATAGGCTATGATACCTTCCGCTGCTAGGAAAGTTTTGGACACCTCTCGAACTTAAAGGTCCCTCCCAGGAAATGAGATGATAAACTTTCCAAACTTTAGGCGACATATTCCATTCCATTAAACAAGGCCACAAAAAAATACACTACCAGTGACATCAGTAGTGTGAAACTATTGATTTTCAGTCAGTGCCATGAATAGATGCACAACAACACCAGGAATTTGGCTATTACTATCTGAAAACTCAATAGTCACAATGATGTCATCACCCAACCCAAATATTGAATGCTTCTCTCCCCTCGGAGACTGACACAAACCACATCAATTCTATTTGCATTCCTGGCCTTCTAATATCTGTAGATTTAATATATCGCTCTTCTACCAACCCTTTCTTGTGGCTCAGTTGGTGAGAGCGCTGCTTGTAATAGGGAGGTTGACGGTTCGAATCCGAGTCAAACACACTTGGGTTTTTTTCAACTTATGTGCGCTGGCCAGCTTGAAGGGAAAGTTTAACAATAAAAACTTGCTTATGCTTTATGCAGTGGACGGACATAGAACGACATTGATTGATTGATTGATTGACTTCACTTGGTTCTGAAATTATAAACAGAATAGAACCTGCTTATATGATTAGAGTAATTATTTTAATGAGTGTTTAATTAGCTCAAGGATTATTTGCAATTTTGCTGGGAACAATAAACTGTTTTAAACCAATTGTTTGTCTAATGACCAGTGAAAACGACGTTTTTAGGGTAATTTCAAAAGTAGTGTTGATAATAAGTTTATCAGGGGACTACAGGACATATAGGCGATGGTTTAAAGTTGGTATTACTTGTTTCCTTGTTATTCCTATTTGAAACAAACGCATCGTGATTTCGGACATTGAATGAGATACCCGCAAATGACCAATAAAAATTTGAGAAGTCTGGCATTAAAATGTCACGAGATTCAACATGTTAAAAACGCAAACCGAATAAATGTTTCTTTTGAACATCGTAAACTACGCACAGCGTCACTTGCTTCAATCAATCATTTTGTGTTTTTGTACATTTCCAAGTCGACTTAGCAAGGGTCTCCTTCTCGTATGTTTATCGTTATCCTTCTGCAAATTAAAGAAAACTAAAATCCATGGTCTAGAGGCTAATGATACCTGTTCATTTTTTTATGGATTATGATTGCAACTATGTTGGTGATATTTATTGTAATATTTGGTTGTAGATGTACGAAGTTTGATAGTGACAGTTTGTGAGGTGCTTATATTAGTTGATGGTCTGTAAGTACGATTTACTACTTACGGGTTCTCATTGGACATGTTTAAATCACCATCTTTCACCATACCATTATGAAAGTACCTTTAGTGTTATTTTACTTCAATTAATCACTTTCTTTAATTTCTTTTCTGCCGACATTTTTTCAAGATCCCCAAGAATATGATGGTCCTATGGTGAGTGTCCGTTTTTTAGTGCATTTTTAAAAGATCGTATTATTTCTCCACTAAGAGCTAAGATAACGGCGGTTTATTAAAGCAGTATGTTTTCTTATTTGACTTCTTTTCCGTCTCCTCCCCCTCCTCCTCTTCCTCTCTGGCACCTCCTCCTCCTCTTCCACTACTACTAACTACTACTACTTACTACTACTACTACTACTACTACTCTACGACTACTACTATACTAATAATACTATACTACGGCTACTACTACGACTACTACTAACTACTACTATACTACTGACTACTACTACGACTACTACTTAATACTACTACTATACTACTACACTACTAACTAATATACTACTGCATACGTACTGCTAGGTACTACTACTACTACTACTAATACTATACTGCATACTGCTACTGCTACTGCTTACTAATTACTACTTACTACTGCTACTACTACTACTACTCTACTACTAACTACTGCTACTGCTCACTTCTACTGCACTACACTACTACTACTGCTACTACCTCCTACTACTACTACTACTACTACTACTACTACTACTTACTAACTACTACTATACTGGTACTACTACTGGAGTACTAACTACTACTAGTAGTACTACTACACTACTTTCTATCTAACTCGAAACGCGAAAATCATCACTCGAAACTCGCAGTACTTACTCGAAACTCGAAAATCTAACTCGAAACTCGAAGATTAGCAACACTACTACGACTACTACGACTACTCTACTATTGTGCTGCTGCGTTGCTGCTGCTGCGCTAACCACTACTACTACTATACTACTAGTACTACTACTACTACTACTACTACACACTACGACTACTACTACTCTACTACTACTACTACTACTCCTACTTACTCTACTACTACTACTTTTCCTACAAGATTTTTACTACTACTCCTCCCCCTCCTCCTCTTAAGTGGTCGGGGGGGGGGGGGTCCGATATGGACCCTAACGCAAATATGTTGAGGCGTTATTTTTGTATTGTCAAGCTTGTTTTTCTTCCCGCATCTTTTGCCATGTGTGCGAAGAAAATCGCGGATATATATATGGACCCCCTTGACCACCATGGCATACCCATAACATAACCTTGTACCATTTGGGGGCTACTCATGTATGTGGACTTATGTTAATATCACAACAAACTAATTCAAATTTCATTAATGTTGCCTTAACCAATTATATGCTATTATGTTAAATTTTTGATACGTATCCATTTCTCTGTGCAAAAGAAATGGTAAATATATTGCTCGAAAACAACTTAGTAAAAAGTATAACTTATTAACACCGACCCTGTTTTTTGCAAAAACATATTTAATTTAAAATCCATTCTTACTTGAAACAAGCTACCAGTTTAAAATGTTCAGTTATAATGTTGGAGACAATTAAAAACACAAAATGTCCTCTTTTTTGTGAAAATTGGTACTCATTAAAATCAATGTTCGCCCCCTAATTGTCAAGGTCGAAATAATACTTTTCAATTGTTCTCTGTTTGTTTTGTTAATGTTTTAGAGTAGTCTTGACATAAGATTGTTTATTTGAAATATTCCTATGGTAATCTTCTTTTATGTTAGGGGTCCATATGGAACCCCCCCCACCCCCTTGGCCAACGGGCATGCGGAAAAGGACCTTGACCACTAAGTGTTAATAATAATAAAATTAAATTTTCAATGGAAACGCAAGATAATAACGGTGTTCACATTTCTTGTTAGATCGTTGCATATTCATTCGAACAAGTTTCTACTTTTTATAGCTCTCATTGTGATGTATCCTATGAACGCTTATAATCAATCTCTCTTTCCCGTTTCTCTTATGTTTCTCATTTTTCAAGAATCTACTTAACCAGGAACACCAACACCTTTCTTTTCTCTGCATAGTTGGCAAAGTACTTCTCCCCAGAGAAACGGGATTGCAATAATTTGTTGGGGACTCAAAGCAACAACAATTTATCCCACCGGTGAAATTCCAGTACGAGCAAATATTCAAATTCAAACTGGAAATACTGTATCATTGAGATGCCATACTAGAAGCAACATGGCCTTCGTGGTTTCTGGATACGATGTTCGACACGAATGGAATTTTCTTGACAAAGGACGCAGGAAGACGAGACTAATCTCGCGCAATGGAAAGAAATTATCACAATACACGTGTAAATAATACTAGAATTGTATGGATTATTAAGGTACAGTATAGTGCTGTACTGTTTTTGATAATTGAATCATACAGTTTCACTGGAACATGTGACCTTACTATTTCGCGGCGCCACAACATTTATGCGAAGTTATTTCACCGCTCGCCTCGTCTTTTATTTCTCTATGGGCAAAAAGGAACCATGAACTGTCCCGTCCATTGAAGGGTGTTAATTTATAAAGAGTAAGGCAATATTACAAATTTAAAAAAAACGCAAGTTAACAATTGGGACTCGTTGGCTAATTGTACATTTTTGCCCACGTGTCGTTGTGCCTTTAGTTGTAAAGCCATCCTTCCAAAGGTGTGTAACCACTGCCATTGGCCCCTATAACAACCTTAATGGACATATGATAACAGAAATGACATAATGAAAAGGACTCTTACTGAAATCATTCCTCTATTTTGAAAACTAGTTTGGGCATTTACATCTTGTAAAAACAGTAAAAACAGGAAAGAGTTCCAGGGGGAGGTGGCCAGTTGGTTTCGTTTCTGGACAGAAAAGCCAAGGTGTTCACATCCCGGACAGAATTTACACGGTATATATCATTTTTGCGGACCCAAAAGCATTCAAGACTGGGATCAGCATTGTAACTTTAGGCTTGTAATTAAGATATTGATCTGGCAAGTGAAAGATTAGCCAGGATTAGCACATATACAATAGCAAGGGTCTATGAGCTGATGACAATCATGCTTTTCAAGTTTGTTAAATCTGGCAGTAATGTCATATTTCATTATGTATTTTTTCATGCCATTCGTTCCCCTTTATGCACCAACGTATTTTACAGTGAGAGTTCACACGTCTAAATAACTACCTGTCCTTCCATCTTGTAAGAATAGCTTCATGATTGACGAACTTAGGAAAGACGATTCCATTCCTTAATTTCTCTTTTTTCCTTGATTCAATTTACAGAGAGAATAAAAGAAAATCGCGCTAAGTATTTGGACGGTGACAATAACGACAACAGCAACAAATATGACAGTGGTAGGATGGAACTGGCTATATTAAGCCCGGACAGATTTGTACCAACCCGTGTCATAGCCCGTGCAATGTATCAATTCTATGGTAGGTATCTTGTTGAAGTTTCAGGTTATTAGTGTACGCCATTCATGAGCCATCGCCAATAAAAGTAAAGGTAGTATTAAAAGTATTGCGACTAGGTTTTTCATCTATTTAGCTGCGGGGTGCGTGTTTTCTCTATTGCTCTGTGGACGATCTTCTAAGGCACATCCGAGAAGAGAAGGACCAACACGCCAAAACGCCAAAACCGGCGTTCAATGTCAGTGACTACGGTCTTGACTAAAGAAAGCTTTCCACAAAACTTTGTAATTTAACCGGATGTTGTGATCCCTGACTGTAAGGTTTTTGGAAATGCATAGTACACTCTACTTTCCATGTTTTGTTTTGGTAATTGTTGTCACCCAAATAGAGGAGAAATTATTTCAGAAATACCGAAAACCCCATCACATTCCGATCCTATGTGGAGCTACGACTGTAGAAAATAAGCGTGCATTTGGGTGATTTTTTTGACCCGTAATTATTAAAAATCTTGTGAAATAATATGAAAAATGGCCGATCATTTCCGACTCTTGAGAAACGGTCTTATGAAGGTTCAATGTCATCCTTGAACAAAAGTATAACTTCTGAACTGGGTGCCCAAAGCGGCGCCCATACTGTAATCTAGCTCAAACCCACCAAATTGTCAGATTTTAAATTCCGGTTATGTTGATTTGTTTAGCGTTGTGGGCTTGTTTGATAGCCGATAACCATGTCGAACTGATTCCAATGTCTTTTCCATCGCTGAAATATGATGTTGATACGTCATACTTTATACCATAATTAAATTACCGAACAAAACACTCCTCGTACGACACATGAATATCACAAGACACATTGATTCTAGTTGCAAATTGATAGGCAAGGTCCTCATTTTTTTTCCTTTGATACCAAAAGGAGTACCAACATACTAACAGTCATAATACCGTCCCATAATGTCTCTACTGGATGGAAATGTTCAAGTGTTACAATATTATTTATGAGCCAGTAAAATTGCAACATAGCATGTTTCTTTTTCCTATATGCAGTATTTTTTCATACTTTTATTTACGTCATAGTGACGTATATTGGGTTTCATTTTCTACATATTTTGGATACCAAATGGAGAGAATAAACTCTAAGCTATACTGTAGGTACCACATTTACCGGAATTGTATGTTTCAATAAAGAAATTAAGGGGTGGTACCCCTTCCGGTGTGGTGTTACAAACAAATTGCTGCTCAGGTAGACAGGTTAATAGCAATAGTTTACATGATGAAATGGTCCATGCTATTGGGACGTTTTCCATTAATTTCAGATAACATTTTTCATGATCTTTCACTTTGCCTCTTTCTTCATTGCCATCATGATTTACATCATTCTATTTGAGGCTGGCCCTGAACTTTTCCAGTATTCCTCCGAAGAGCGAAGGCCATCAGCCCTCCTGCTAAGTTTGATTATGCGTCATTACCTGTAACCGGTAAATGGATCAGGTGGGATTTAAAATAACAAAGGGTCGGCAAGGTATAGGGTCTTGAAACACTAGTGGTTGTATGGTCCTTTCTCTATTATGTCCATGGCTCCATAAATGCCTTTTCAATCCCCCCCCCACCAAAGCAGATCGTCAGTGAGTGCAACAGTGGTATCTACATTTTTTGTGATTTTCGAATGAACAAATTCTTACACACATGAAAATGTTTTTTTTAAATCATTCTAAATAGTTTATTCCCACTTAGGACGACTCATTAAGTAAATTGGCTATTAAAATGTCGTAACTACACACATGATTCCCTGTGTCGAGTCTCGACAGAACAACTGACAGTCAAAAACGACGTTTTATTAAGACATTTTTTTACATTGCACTACTACTACTACTACTACAAGAAGGGTTCCCAAAAGTAAATTTTCCCCCTAAAATTCGAGGACATTTCGTTGCATACTCTTCACTTAGAACGGGTTTTTGAATAGTTCTAAAATTTTTTAAAGAGAGAAACATTTGGTTCTGCGACAAAAGTTGTTGCTTTTCAAAAAAACACCTTGGCCATCAACGCACACTCGCTTTTTCCCAAAAAGATGTTGTCAGAAAAAGTTGCAACTTTTACCGTATTCAAAGGTCTAAGTCGGAAATAAATCCATTTACAACACTGATTATCTTTTTCTTTCTTTGTATTCATTGCGGTCTGAAATGAATAAGCTTAAACATTTGACGCATAGGCAAACAAATAAACAACAAGACAAAATAGTGCCGAAAAAACAAAAAGAGGTGTAAGCTTTACATTCATCATTATCAAATAAAGTCAATTTTTTCTTGTATAATTGCTCTTTTTTATGAATGATAGAGGTAATGTTTGAACTGACGTTCAAATCAAAATAAGCTTAATTTTTTGCCATTCAGGGTGAAACTCAATAGTCAAGTTTGCCTTCCTTCTGCACTGATGACATCAATGTATTGTTTACATATGCTGTTTACCAATTTGCCTGATGTCTGTGATGCCTGTGGTCAATGCTCGCTGGATAATTCCATCCACCACGTTGACCATGTATCATTTTCCTTATGTGTCGATCTGCTTCACATTTCCCGGTGTTACTAATTACCAATCTCATCTCATTATTTTTTGACTGCATAGTTTGTCTTGTTGTTTTATTTGTTGCGCCTATGCTTTTAATGCTTAAGCTTATTTTACTTCAGACCCGCAATGCACAAAGGAAATGATCGTTGGTATGCAATTGGATATTTCTTTACTACTACTTCAGTCCTTTGAATTCGGTAAAGTGCCAATGTTTTCTGACAACATCATTTTTTGGAAAAGGGGAATGTGGGTTGATGCCAAAGTGTTTTTTTTGAAAAGCAAAAACTTTTTGTGGCATGCGCAAATGTTTCCTCGTTTAGGGTTGTTACATTTTGTGACCCGCCACTTTGTCTGCTCCTCCCCGTTGAATTCATCGCCTTGACGGAATAATACAGTATCACGTGCATTTATTCATTTAAAAATCAAACTTTTTAAAATTTTCTAACATCCAGTTCTAAGTGAAGTTTTGCAACGAAATGTCCTTGGATTTAGGGGGGAACTTATCTGTTGGGAACCCTGTATTTAGCAACTTTTATATAATACAACTACTGGCTACTACCTACCCACTACGTCTATACTACAACTTCTACCACGGTACTACTGATACTACTTTATAAACTACTCTACCCACCTTTTTGTTTCTATTTTCAATTCTTGCTTCAACGTCAGATCCAGAACTTTGGTAAACGGTATTAATCCTCATTACTTTTGTATTCGATTTTTTTTATATTGGTAGACGAATAGTACGGTTGTAACGAACTCCTGCGTAGAACTACTTCTTGAAAAACCAATTCCTTAAATTGGAGGTGAGAGCTCTCATCAAATGCAGGACCTCTTAGACATTGAAATTTTTAAATAATATTTTTTTTCAAGATGTATAGCCATTTTACTTATTTCACTCCTTGTATTCAAGGCTTGCATATTACTTACGAATGAGCAGATTAGAAACTAGGTATGAAACTGCCGATTGGTAAAGTTTTTCGTCTTAATATCATAATTCAAAACAAACACCAAGTTCCTTGAACAATTTTTTTTTTGTGGTAAGGGGGGGGGTTATGTACTTCGTAAATGTAACGAATCTAACTAAATACTAATATATTTTGCTTTCGATATTAGCAAGGCCTTGTGAGCACTTTTGGAAGAATACCACAACCTTTGTCCCGAACCTCTGACTATGACAGCAATTTCATGCGAACTTATTTGGTCCATAAAACAAGGATGAAGCTTCTGAGACAATGACGCATACTTGCAATCGGATATCTCTGGATGAATGTCCTCTCCGAACGAGTAAGTAGCATGGATGGTTAAAGTTATTTTGGCAATTTAATAATGAATCAATCAATCTAATCAGAATTGAAAATAAATGTACACTGAAAACCTAAATTGGTCAGCATGACTAACTTAAGTTAGTCAGTGTGCCGTTTTGACTAACGTAAGGCTGTCAAACAGGCATGACGAAAAGTCGCGCATGCGGACTAAACTTGATGACTACTCAAAACATTAGTCATGCACGCTTGACTAACAAGCTTGGCTAGCTTGGAGGATGACTAACGTAGGCTAGACTAGTTTATGACTAACATTAAGTTAGTTAAAATGGTCACCATCTGGAGACTAACATAACGTTAGTCATGTAATCAAGGCTAGTCATGCAGGTTTGGACTATCATGGTCAAACTAGTCAAGCTGTTATGACTAACTTGCATGACTAACAAGCCGGAAGAGGTGGGATTTATAAAAACAAGTTAGTCAATCCATCTGCTGATACAAAACTAGTCAGCACTCATTACACGTTAGTCTACAGGCCTTGACTAGTTTAGCAACAGTATAGTAGCAATGCAGTCTTGACTAGGTACAGGTGGGGTGACTAACGTCATGTAGTCAGTCCTTGCATGACTAGCCTCTTTGACTAGTTTAAAAGTTAGCCATGCAACTGCATGACTATTTTGTGTTTTCAGTGTAGAGATGAATTTGGAATTTCTCTTTTCAAAAACGCTTTCCTAAATTGCTATCTGCTTCAGTAGTGTTTAGTACCAATATGCCTTTATGATTATCATCACATGATGGATTGAGTCCTACTTAGGATCATTCTAAGATTAATCTTTTCAGACTTGGCCATCCAATATCCACCCCTCGTTAGATAATTACCCATACCTAGCAGACACAAAAGTATTACAGACACTTGATTTTGGTACCAATAAATAGGAGGTACCTCCTCTTCGTTCCATAATATATACCACAGACGTACCCCATGCCTAGCTTGTGTCATAATTACGTTATAAAGTTCGCATTTCAGCAACCTGTCAATGTCCAATTCCATTTCACACTGTAGAATAGGGGAAAGTATCAATTTTACCCAGAAAGTTAGGAATATCCGATGTTCTTGCGTTTTTTTTGGCTTTCATTGAATGGGAAAGACCCAGTTTTCATATCATCTCAGAGCGTCGATATAATAATGATTGCGAATATAATTTTGGACGGAAAATATTTTCATACTTCCTCAACTTATGACGCAACAATGACGTCATAATGGGCATATTTTTACCTTTATTTTTAAAGCATAGAGAGAATAGGCTATATCCTGTGGTACAAATTTATAGGAATCGGGTGCCAGTAAGTAAAATCGCATGTGGCACCCACCCCCCCCCCACCCCGGAGTTTTTGTTACAAAAAAAATGCTCGGGTGACAATGTTATTTTTTTTTACTTTCCTTCATCGTGTCGCCATTTTAAATATCAATGGCAAATTTGTTGACTCAGAGGAGTTTCACACCCAAGTGCCACATATTTATTTGTATCAGAGCTAACTTATCATTATTCTGAGCTATTCGTGCTGGTCACGTATCCATATTAGAGGTTGCCTCACTGACGGGCTGGCAAATTGTGCCAGTATCAAGGACTGTTTGGCGTTACTACATCTGTGGTTAGTTATTTTCCTAATGTACAAAAAACCTCATCGATCGCCTTTCGCTTTCGTGCTCCTAAGAAAATTCACTCAGTTCTGAAAACGTCTTCTGACGGCAACATATTTGGGAAATGAAATTTTAACTACATAGTCTCCAGGTGACAATGATTATATTATTATCTTTCCCTGAGATGGCCAGCGCACATGATTGTTGAAAGAACCCATGTGCGATTGGCCGGAGTTCGAACCGGCGGCTATCTCCTCCTCATACCAAAACGGCGCCTCTTGCCACCCAAGCATCAAGCCAGGCTTGACAGAGGAGCGATAGTATGTGAAATAAGTCAATTGCCATCACATAATGCAGTTGGTAATGTTTCACTTTTGCACATGATGGCGCCAATGTAACTACTCCAAATATCTTTTCTTGTCCCTGTCTGTTGAGTCATATTTTTTTAACTACCCTTACAATGGAGTTGACTCCTAACTCCGATGGTTTTGTATAAAAAGTGCTGCCTGATAAACCTAAAAATGATTGATCCCATTTTTTTATGTTTCAAACGTTGAAACGTTTGAATTTGTGATTTTATTGACCGCCAATCCGGATATTGGTTGACATTCCGTAGCGTCCTCATCTCAACTGATTCTTTGCATAATCGATTATTGGTTCAAATGACAATTGCACTATTTCACAGATAAACTAGTTGCAACTGAGTTTCATTGAAAAAAAACGCACTGGTAGGAAATATTCCTATAAAAGGTTATAACAGAGACGCGCACCATTTTTCGTGACAATACTATCATTATGTTTGATACCTTATCTCCTGCTTGCGACCAAATATCAGCAGCTCGCTCGTTGGCGATGGTGCATGTTAGTCTACAAATCTTGAACTTTTTTTATAACCACTTCTTCGTATTAACTATCACAAGCAGTCTAAGTCAATTGGTGAACACTGGATAACATAACACTTGGTAAACAGTCAGAATAATAATGACTGTTGCAATTCTGGCACAACAAAGCTATAATCCCAAGATAAACCTGGGGCTTAAGCCACTATCAGTACCTTTTTTCCAAAATCAAAATGCAATTTTGTCTCTAAATTTGCTAATGTTAGGTCATTTCAACAACGCCTTAATTGTCTGTTCATTGTTAAAAACAGATCACTGTAAGCATTTTACGTGTCATGAAGAGCCATTAACGAATGTTCATTCATCTGCACCTAAATTAAAGGTTGGATCCCGACTTTTTATTAGTAAACAACACAAAGGGTTCCTTTACCTACTACACAATTTCCACACAAATTGCCAAAAAAAATGCACTTTGATTGAAAATAGGGGGGCAACTGTTTGTTTACATTTGAGAACTCGCTGATAGTGGGCTTTATAATTGATTGGGCATCACCTTATTATCTTTCATTATTGGGCCGTAACATGGGAACGATGATATTTAAATCAATTTCAGGAATTCTAGTAGTGGTTGTTGCCTGCCATGCAAAAACAGTGGTATCTATAAGGGGACTGGTTCTAACTACCAGTGTCGTCGGTTTGTGAGAAGCCCAATCTGAGTGAAAGGACTATGCCATGGCCAGTGGTTCCAGGTCTTCATGTAAATTTAATATTTCCTGATTATGCTCCCTATAACAGATGTTGGGAACCATCTAATGGTGAGTTAAAAAGTAACCGTACGGCAAAATTTTAACACGCTATGCAAATTTCGTACTTTTTTATTATTATTTTTTTTATTATTTCCATCAATATATACATTATAAAACATTACGGAGGAGATGCAGACAAAAAATCAAAGCCTGAATGGACCGTGCAACCACCCAATAAGAACTCTTTTTTTTATTTCTTCGTTTTTTAATAGCCGCTGTAAAAAGTGATATGGTCCGCCCGCATCCACCAGTCCGGCCTCCATAGACGACAACGATATAAAGCGTGACCTTAATGTTTGCGTGAATATCACTGAATTGAGTGCCTATGATCTACCGTTGTAGGTGGACTATGAGTCCCGGCGGACCATATTCCCAGCCCAACACCGTAATTTTACCTACCATTATCTATTTTACTCTATACTCGTGTAATTCCTGTTAGCACATTTAGGAGACAACCCCCATGTAAGCGTGGTGGCCTTCACCGCTCTGTCCGTCAGTTTGGGTTTCGCAACACGGAGGCAGGACGAAATCCGTTCACAACCATAAAATGTTTCTGAAGCAATAGGCGGCATTTGAAGATGATGAACTGGATATTTCTTCGTTCGTTTTTGGTATTGTTTTTAATATCGTTGTTATATTTTATTTATTTATTCAATGATTGTTTCTATTTATTTGTTTCGTTTTTTGTATATAATTGGTGTCATCGCAGCTTACGCTTGGGTTAATTATCATAATATATACGTCTACGCCCCTTTCTTTTCATCATTATCCAATTTTCTTCTTTTTGGTTCACGTCCATTATAGTTACGCAAGCGTCATAGACCGTTTCTCTAAACTATGACGTTTGAATATTCACACACCGTTATTTTTTCCGAAAAAGAGTTTACAAATTAAAAAAAAAAAAAAACGAGAAACACAAGTCGGGCCTCCGGTGGTACAAATGAAAGAATAAACAATAGTGAAATAACTCAATATAAAAGCTAATTGTGAGCACAGATTGCCATCTACTTGTTAGCTTGTCTGTCGATTACGATTCAGTCCAAGTAGTGATTGTCTTTTTCACTATTTTAAAAGGGAACAAAACAAATCGACACATTTGCTCCTTTATTGCTAAAAAAAAACAACGATGAAAGAACAGTGACTCAATACAAAGCTTAAATGTGATTGTCGGATTACATCTTCTGTTTAGCTATAATACATGAATATCGACAACGAATCACAGCCAAGATATGTGATTCAACTTCACGGAAATCTTTCAGGTAATTCACTACAAACGCTTATTATCTTCTGTTTTAGAGGTAATACATGTAATATCGACAACGAAACAGTCCGAACTTGTGATTCAAAGTCATGGAAATCTATCTTCAAAGAGACAGTTTTAAAACATTGATTTACTTTAAAATGGTAACAATTGAACATTGCTACCATTAACGCAGATCACTGAATCCGGTATTTTAAAAATAAAACTGAGGGAGGAACGTACAAAAAGAGCAGGGAAGTTCTTCCTTTGATTTCTTTGAGCCGCAATCGAGTGCTAGTCATAGCCGTAAGACATAGCCTATTTAAGAATTGTCTAAGATAGGATATCTTTCTACTAAAACTTCTTAGCAACCAACCTACCGGCGACCAAGATATCGGTTGCACCGCGGCTAACTCTGTATCAAGATCTTTATTTCGTGGTGTCAGAATCTGGGTCAGATATACGTGTGAAAGGTTATTTGAACTAAACCTACTTAAATATCCAATCCTGCCTACTAAATAACATGAGACACGGGCTAACCAGTCAATAGGATAATCTTCTCATTCTCAACAGTGGGAACCATTCTTTCTAAATCAATCAGGCTTATATCGACTAGACCTTGGTGTAACTCTGGCACAAGTGAACTACAGCTCATTGGTGTTTTTAAATTAAGAAAAAACTTAACGCTGCTGCTGCGTCAAAGATATTTAAAAAACCTGAATATTGCTCAATTTACTGAATATTTATAAAATCATTTTCGTCTTGTCCACACAAATATGTAAGATAAAGCATTCAAAACACACGTTTGTAACAAATGGAGTTTTGATAAGTCTGACTTGCCTGTTTACTCCGACCTAGCGGCTCGCCTAATGGCTCGCCGCTAGTCGGAGTCTAACAGGCTCACCAGACCTTATCAAAACACCATTTTTTTCATAACGTGTGCTTTCTCATCCTTTATCTATTACTATGTTTTGGGTTCTTCAACAAATTCAATATTTATTCTGAAATTAGCCTATTAAAATATATTATTACGAGAATCGAATTATTACAAATGACAGCATAAGATGTCAGGTTGCCCCCCACAAAGTCGCTAGATAACTCAGTACAAATTTCTTGATGTATCTGTTATATCGTGCGTATTTGCTCCTTTTGTATTTGTCAAGAATATCATCAATCTTCATTTTCGTGAAATATTTGGACATGAGAAGATAAAAATTTTCACGCTATTGCTTTCAAAGCAATTCTCAAAAAACCAAATGCCAGTTGAATACCGTTTCCCTGAATATATGTGTTAGTGGATCCCTAACGTCCCTAGATTAATCCTGACAATCGCCGCAAGTGAGGAGGGCGTATTTTGTTTGTCATATCTATGAGCAATTTCATCTAACGCATGCAGGTATCGCGCTCCAATGATTTTCTTTGTGATGTGGGTTTTGAAGCGATTAAGGATATTAGGTACGCTTGTCTGCATGTTTATAAGGGCTGTCTTACTTTCGTGATTTATCAAATCCTCCTTCACAGGAGCTAATATCTTCTGGAGTTCCAAAGGCTCGCCTCATTTTCTTTGTGCAGCATTCTTCCCTCCATGTGAATATGGGGAAGTGACAACCTTGTAATGAAGTACGAGTTTTTGATCAAAATAGATTTTGAAGAAATGTTGTTTTGTTAGGGCACTACACGGAAAAAGAGTATTATGGTTTAATCATGAGGAAAAATAATGGCCTCTAAATCTAATCCATAATCAACATCATTTTTTCAATTAATTAAATGATCACATCATCAAATCTACTGTGGCACTGAATGAAGTACATCTTTCTGCTTAGCGTTGAATTATTTTTTGTACACGTAGTCTGTTTATTATTGGCGTCCGAATAAAAATCACATTGAATATCAATGCCAGTGCTGAGTGAACAAACTCCTTAATAGCTAATAAAAATACTAATAAAATGGCCTTTTATACGGCGAAATTAACAACTTTGACATAACAACATAATAAGGAAATTAAAATCCAAGTTACAACATTTTAAAAACATCAGAAATAAGTATGTTTTCGGGAGCCGTTTAAAGACCCTGGTGGAAAGGTGCCTCTCTAATATTCATAACAGAGAAGCTTGTTTCCACAAGTCAGGACCAATTACGTTAAAAATGTCGCCAAATATACGCTTGGTACGAGACTAACAAGCGGCGTAACAATCAATCAGAAGAAGACTGTAGCCTTCGTCTTGTACCAGCAGAATTACTGTCAACCTCGTTATACAATTTTAGACCATCAGTAAGCAGTTAAGGTCTATGGAGCCTGCCCGCGAATAGACTTATATACCATAAAGCATATCTTGTATCTGATGCGTTCCTTACCAGGCATTGCGACAAATAAGAATGATCAAAAGTTGTGACGAACTCTGAGACTAACTCTCTCTTCTTGTCACGACCGCATGCGAACACCAACCAGTGCACACCTTGTTAAGATTGTAAATTATCCATGTCCTGGAGTAAAATATAATTATATGACTTGATTTAGAAATACACAGTGCCATCTTTTTTACCGAATTAATACAACTACAGATTCTACTGTGTTATCTTTACAAGGTTTTTCTGCAGAAACTGGAAGCTTGCAAGAACGCGTGCTAACACATTAGGAATTCCTAAACAGATGTGTTCATCTGTAGCAAGCGATTTCCGCAAGCGCCCCGAAAGACCAATTCATCTTTTATGAGAACACGAGAAATTTTTGATGGGTAAGTAGCGGTTTTTATGACTTTCTGCGAGTTTACCTTGCCCGCTTAATAGCATAATATCAACATGTTACTGAACAATCATCTGTAAGAGTCAAGAATCTATGTTAGAAATTATACCCATGACAAAAATATATACGTCATGTTGCCCTCGGCTACGTCTCATAAGTATGAGATTAACTACATTTGCACTGGTAATATAATAAATAATAAGTATAAATATACCCTGTGACATTTAAATACCAATATCAAATAAATATCCATTCAGTCGTTTTTTTTATTTTTTTGCTGGTTCTAATAACTAATAGGATATGAAGCTCTGTGTTTAAAAGGTATTAACTTGGCGTATCATAACTGTGGAAACAAACACATTTTAATATTTTTTATATGGCATGTTACATTTCTGATATATATATATATTTTGTGTATGCATTTTTGCTTACTATATTCTTCATGCTGTTGTACCAAGTTTTTCTTTTCTTCTGTAAAACATATAGAAATATTAAAATCGAGAACTATAATTTGGCTGTACTATTTCCAAAATGAAACAATTTAAAATGATTTGCCGATTTTGGAAACCTGTACAAACTCCTATGTCTCTTTAAAATACTCCTACAAAACGGATTGATAACTTTAACAGCTCCACGTAGTGGCACTTTGTCTCTTATACCAGCAAGCATATCTGTTTTTAATTTAATTCACCCGTAAGTCCATTGGAACGTAATATTACAGCTAATACAAAAATCCGTAATGATCACGAATTGCTGGAGAACAATTGTAAACAAACTTATTTTTTGAACATAGGGCAACCTTTAATTTGAAAGTTCCCTCGTGTTGTCCTTCCACAGAACTGCAGGTACCTCTAACCACCCCCAAAAATTGACGACCTTACTCGCCGTCGTACCCTCCTTGAATTTTTTACGTAACTAGCCAGGATGACCACATAGATCCTTCTTAGTATCACTTACAAATTAAGCCCCAAAGCAATATGCAGTCACCGATGGAACCCGCGCCTTCAACCGAATATGAAGCTTCTAGGATACTTAAGTCCGGGAGTTAATTCATATCACATTGAGAGCAGAATATAAATATAGGTTAAGCA
This sequence comes from Ophioderma brevispina, assembly GCA_023653785.1. NCBI lineage: Eukaryota > Metazoa > Echinodermata > Ophiuroidea > Amphilepidida > Ophiodermatidae > Ophioderma > Ophioderma brevispina. Next base: position 12,576 of record JAMKCH010000981.1, on the reverse strand, counting down.
GCAACCGAAGTGACGGGTGGTACGAGTCTACAAAGCTTATTGCTATACGCGCCACAGGTTTAACACGTGATCGTGAAAAAAACCTATTAATCAGAAATATTTTCCTATTTGAAATCGAAAGATGTTCTGTATTTTCGTTTTGTTCTGTTTTTTTTTGTGCGTTTTAATTTATTTTAGTAATGTTTATAAATAATGCACTGAGAAGGACTGTGTAAGACATATGCCCCATCCAGGGTCGTTTTGCACTCTATATTGATGTACATTCTAAGTGCTTGGACGCCATCGCTGTTGGATCCACACCACTAAATAGTGATAGTAACACAACCTAAATTCCCTGTTTGAAATCTACCGAGTGATCGTGTCCTGATTGTTGTATGACGGGTCGTGTATATGCGCATGGGGCACTACCATGATCGTTCTACAAGAAATTGTCAAGAGACGGTTGCGTGCGCGAATCCTGGTCGCAGTCTGTAATTCGGTGTTCCATTTCTTAGTTGTTTTTGACAGACGTGGCAAGCACCTCCATTGTTTGAATCAATGTACTGATTTGTATTTAATCCTATACAGGAGTCGTCCTGAGGTCCACAGTGACACAATTGATAACGTAGAAATTGTTGTATCGAGGTCCGAAGGCATGGATTTGCACAAACACACAAACACGCGTCCCTTCTCTTTGGTGAATTCCCCACACGGTTGTTTTGTGTAGTGCAGTGATGTTTTTTCCGCGCCATGTTAAGTATATGGGAATTCATGTTCAAACTGGCAATCTATGAACTAACCGTGGTCTTCGCTGTCTCAAACCGAATACAGCTTCACGTGCACAGACTTTTTTTTACGAGAGATGTCCCTTTATGAGTTGGTCAACTTTAAAATGACGTGGGCGCCCCGCCCTGAATTTGTCAAGACCACGCATTATTTAAACACGATTTTTTTTCACTTTTCTCCTGTTTTCAAAACCCCAAAATATCATTATAATTATAATATACCATCTGAGGGATGAAGTAGCTGTTTAGCAACATTTCTGCAATATTTGTAAAATGAAACAACTTATTATCGACCCCCAAACGAAGTTTGTTCAAACGTTTTCTACTACCAATTGGAGAGTCAGCGCTGCAACCATTGTTTTTTCATGTGAAAACGAAAATAAAGCATGCCAGCGTGACCGCTGTCTCATGTATACCTCCTCTTAGACAGTTTCTATTTAAATCCTAATTTATGAACTGGAAAATTTGATAAGACAGAACCAAATCACTTATTTTAGTAACTTAGATCCTATATTAATTAATGTGGCAATTGATCGGCTTTGGCTTAACACCTCATATATAGATTTTTATCAAGGAGACAAAACGTCTCATACACATAATTGAGTGTCCGCCCGAATTTTGACAGTCCGGGATTCCGCCTTTTTACATTCGTCGAAATGCATGCGAAATCCTAATGGTTTCCAAATTTTTAACGTATCATACCCGCGATGACGTGACGTCATCTTCCTCACAAGATTCAATACAACAGCAGTTCATAGCGTTGAGGTAAAAGCTATTATTTGTTTTCCCGCATGTGATCCAGTTGCAGTTCCGGGTGCGACTCCTCTTGACGCTAAGCCAGTTTTACTGTTATTGTAGTAAACAGGCTCGAACATTTTGGACTAATCCAATGACGTTGTAGCATCTCGTCCCACCATAAATGCAAGGTTTAATGCAAATGGTCATCTGCTCTTTCTCTGCATTTTTCTTTAATTGTGTGAAAATTGTAACACAGCAACTATTTCGCACTATTGACATTATTAAACGTATACAAATGCATAGCTTCATTGTATTGTATTCTGTTAGGGCAAACACAAGGCTTAACTTTTAATTGCATTCCACAGTCTGCAATGCTTTAGGGACGAATCCAATACTTCAACCTACGGGCGTTGTCGGTTCTCCGCGGTTCCTGTGGTTCAAAATTATCCCTGAGTTTGGGGAATCATTAAGTAATTTCGTGATTTCACGCCACATTCGGTTTATTCATGGTTTCACTAGATACCTTGAGAAAAGTTAGTCAACAAGATTTTAGTTGATTCGATCTTCGGTTTGTGTAGGTGAGCAATTTCTGTTTCCCGCGTTGGCCATAGGCCATTGTGCTGTACTGTTGTCCCGGGTTTACGAAGATTAGGACAGATTAGTTACTAAGGCTAACCCTGGTTAAGATGATTATCAATAATTCAACTTTTTTCGCGGTAATTAAGGCGGGCAACGAGGTGATAATTCAAACCGCGGCCGTGAAAACCGGGCCAGAGCAAGGATAACGGCCCGCCGGTTCAGTATTGATTCTTCCCTATTTGACTATTGCAAATGTAAAGTTGACTACAGGAATTTGTGTGTTTTTACTTGTTTTCATTTTGTTTGCCTTTCTCCCAAGTGTACATTGATAACTTATTGTTTTTTCTTCTTAAAAAACATAATATTTCTAAAAAATATCAGAAATTGCGTTTGCCAATTGAAACACTCTGGATCTCTTAAAAGGGTGTTGATATAAGTGTGGAACTTAACACTTAAGTGACAATGGGGTTTTCACTCCCGTCGTGACCAGGGGCGGGGGGGCTAAGCGAAACCACTTCCCCGAGTGAATTTTGCACGAAATTATTACCACATGTGAAGCGGTCATAAGACAACCCCATTATCAGCAATAAAAATTAAATTGTTATATATTTTGGGCTGCGAATTAGGGGGAAAACATTAAAATTTTGAAAAAAGACGGGAAAAATTCTTTTTTGAAAACTTATTTGTTCTTTGGATTTTTTTCACTTCCTATATTTTTTTTAACAAAAAACCTGCAGTTTTAGGGAGTCCTGGATTTTTACGGGTGTTGTTGCAAAATGCACGTCGGTTTTCCCATAGAGTTTGTTACAAACGGTTTTTTTTAGCAACGTCCACGATGTAACTTGTTTGTTTCGCACATAAAGGGTTAATATTTTTATGTTACTAATAATTTGTTTACTTACAAGTATGTGTGAACATATCTCAGAACAAAAAATAGCGTGTTCTGTGATTAAAAAAATTATCAGATGGACTGTTAGTGCAGGGGGCGGGTCCATGGGACCCTCACTAATTAACTCATTAACGGTTGGCCGATTTTAATTGTTGATATGAAAGAAGCGCATTTAAAAGTCAGACACTTGAAACAAATCGGCGCAAAAACAAAAATCACACGGGGAAAGAGGACAGCGCGATACGATATACAAATTTTTGAGGGTCCCCTTGGTCACTTAAAAGTGTTAATTTTACCTGCATGAATGCCCCCCCAAGACCGGGTTGTTTGTAAAGAAAGTTAAGAGTGCATCAACGATAAAGATTAGTTGCATGTTAATCACATTACGGAATTAATATTATATCAACCGTGACTTTGAGACCAGGTTAGGGAGTTACATTGCTGTGATTGAAAACAAATTGTGCTGCACCAATAGAGAACAAATAGACGGATAAACGTTGTTTGGTGATTTTTTGGTGTTCACATACTAGGGACTCGCTTAATTAATGGCACCAGATCATTTGGATCAACCGATGGTTGGCCAGGGGAAAAATCTTAAAGGTTGGTGTCAAACGATGGAGATTTGGAGGGCAACCATAGTCACTGTTGTCCATAATAGGTCATTTCATATAGAGTGGGATACTCCAGGAGATTCTACCTTGTATTTCGATACAGGAATGTCTTAAAAGATGAGAAAAACGTGATTTTAAATGTTTTTTATATTTCAGTATAAAACAGTAGAAATTTCACATTTTTTTAACAAAAAAAAAGAAACATTTTATATGCATATAATCCTGTCGGTGGGGATTATTGTGGATGAAAGCTTACATCCATGGCAAAAATTCAGCACTTTCGATTTCTTAGACACCTGCTATGTGAAATATCTCGTTGCACCTTTAATGGGGCGACAAGTACATGATAACTCATGTAGGCACCCCTCCCAACATTTTAACATAATGATGCTTGAAACCCCTTCTTTCTTTCTTTCTTTCTTATTGCTTTCTTTCTTTCTTTCTTTCTTTCTTTCTTCGTTCTTTCTTTCTTTCTTCTTTCTTTTTTAGTATTTGTTTTGTAATATTGAAAATCGAGAATTTAAGATAATCATACCAGATTTTTTAAGATTGTGGCATTTTCTTACAACGATGGGCTACACTTTACATTTAATCTAACAATAAAAATCAATAGAATATACACATTCTTGAATTATGAACTTCATGTGTTATGTGTGAGTGCTTGTCAGCTACATTACAGTCAGAAAAGAGAAGTGTTGGCAAACTGGAAAATAAACTTGGGTGTAATTTTCATTTTGTATTTGGGTGTTGTTTAAATTGCAGCGAAGAGTGAAACTGGGTGGAAGGAACAAGTAAGTTTCATATCGTCGCCTTGCTACATAGTGATCTATCTCACAAAGTGGTGTTTCGAGAAAATCGCAATTGTGAAAATCAGTAAACTAAAATGGGTGATCTAGCCAACACTGTTAAATATGACTGTAAACTTATATATAAGTATGTAATAAAGATTTTTTTTTACAAACGATGTTGAGAGAGAACACAGTAGACCAGTATGTAAAGGGTTCAACCGGATTATAAAAAAGGCGCAATTGTCGTATCAGTGGATCACTAGTGATCTATGTTCAGATAGCGCTGTATGTGACGCAGCTTTGATATAAATCGGTATGTGATAAAGATATATGTATCTTATCGATTCTTAGCTTAGAAACACAGATATCTCGTTGTGAGCTTAATTCTTACTCGTCCGTGATGTGAACAACTGGTGCGTTCAGTTCTTTTGTTTCCTATTCTTACTTTGTCTTGTTTATTTTTCTTAAATTATTTTTTTTTCCTAACAGATAGAATTGACCTACGTCAGATGCCAAAACAAGCTCACCAAGCGATATCCGATATGTGTTAATTGGATACTGGTAATGAAATGTCCCCGCTGGGGTAAAGGAAAAACTGTGTTATTCTGGAATATGAAGGTAAGTGTAACAGCAAAACAATATATATAAAATGTAAATTTTATATTAAATTCTCTCTCTCGTGTTGCATGTTCGTAATTAGAAATTACGAACGCTGATGAGCGCGTGGGTCGAGTGGAAAAGCCAGGAATTGTGAACATTAGAGGGGTTTTTAATCGTGATTAGTGCCCCGTCGTGGCCAACATGTTTGTGTCCTTGGGCCACATAGATACTCTAAGTCTCAATGCCTCGCGTCCACCAAGCGACAGTTGGGGAGCGGTTATATCTGTTATATACAACCTAGTGCTGATAGAGTTGTGCGGCTAGAGCTGCCAACAAGATCAAGCGATTGATTGTGACGAGATTTCCCTATGGCAGACGTAATTATATATTGCCATGCACGTGAGAGCCAGTGGGCGATACGTGTGCGTTAGAGTGGACATTATTATTATATCATTATTATCAAAAGCTTCAGTATAAGATTGTAATTATTATAGCTAAAAAATTAATGTTATACTGTAAAAAAGTCAACTCTCGTAACACTTTTTGAACTTATAAAACTAAGGAAAGGGTTTAATTAAAACATGCCAAAAGTTGTTATCAATGTGTGGGACTTCAACAATTAGGTGAGGATTGGCAGGAGAAAAGTATATACCTAGTTTAAATTTCAGAGTCTAGTGACATTGTTTTGCAAAGGAATTTCTTACCGAGTGTTGTTTACTAAAATACAAGAAAAATTCTGTTAATCAACTGTATTCTACACTGTGTGTCACGGCAATGGAATGTTTTATTGACATACGAGAATTTGACGTCATTCGACACTAGTGGTGAAAAGGGGATACGGGGCGCGGGGGTTATCACGGGGGGAAAATGAAGGTAGATGAGGATTAAAGCTATTGAACTTGAGAGGAAAAGAAAAGTTATCTAATTTATCACTAGCACAATTGAAAAGGTTGGGTTTATTATTCAAAACCACCAATTGATTTTCAGTACGTGAAGGCTGTTGGATTCATTTGGATGTTAGATTGTTTTTTTGGACTTTCTCTTTAACCAATTGATATAATAAACACATGAACATGATGAATCCCCAACCACAGTAATTGCATAATTTGTCCAACCCAAAATGGCACACTGGGTTAGAGGATTCGCCGTGTTGATCACCCTGGCGATAAAAACAGGGGGTGTTGACTTCAAATCAATACTTTAATAATCAGTGTAAATGATAGGAGAGTTCTTGCATATTCCATGGAGTTGTATAATGAATGAGGGTCAATCCTTGGCCCATTGTTGAAGCCCAGGCTTTCGTTGCCCTTACAAAACATTTGTAGTCAAAAGTTTACTGCACAGAATCGGCGTACTGAAATGAAGAATTCAGTTCTTACATTTATGGTCTGTAATGATAAGACTAATGTCATGGTTGGCCATAATCGTAAGGAATTGTTCAGGTGGGTGGCCAGACAATAAAAAAAAAAATAGTTGCGGTATGTGTGTATTGTATAAGAATGCATTTATTCTCATTTACCCTGGATAAGGTGTAATATGATGTTAGTACTAATAAAATTTTTACCGTTGTCCATTCCAATACAAAACCTTTCGTACTTCTCACGGTGAGTGGATAGACCTAAACTTTTAATTAGGACCCGCAGTTAAATCTACTATAACTATACAGTAACAGAATTATTCATAACATTCATCAGGCTTTTCGTTGAACATTCAAGCATTCAAATTGTGTGTGGTGGTTATACCACTCCCACAACATTTATTGTATTGTCTAACCATTGGAACCAATCAAACATTGAATACTTGGCCAGGTCAGAATCTATATTTCCCATGACGCCTTCATACATAATTGATACATGTCCTTCATTCAGAACACAGTAGGACTATTATGAGTTATTATGAACTCCACGGCGCAAAGATTCCAACCAAGCAGGGGACTGTAGTGAGAGAGTGTGCGCTTCCGGATAAAATTTTGACTTTTGGCACACAGTCCTTCAGGCATTGATAATCCATAAAATTGTATGGAAGCACTTACAACCCCCGTTAATGGATCGCAGCTTGGGTTTCCAAGATTATACAGGGGTTCAACATTTTAAAACTTTTAAAATTTGTTATTTGGTTTAGGTTTTTTTTTGTGTGGTTACAAGGTTCCAAAAAGGTATATTTAACACTATATATGAGCTTTAGTTTTGGAATTATGGGTAAAAACTGTAAAACATTGTGAAAAATGGATTTGGGTGTTACAATGGGTCAAAAGTTAAAAGTGCTTTGATTCAGGTAATATGGTGGTGAAAATTCTTTCCCATAGTTGAAGGATTGAAATAAGGAATAGTTTGCCTTATCTGGTCTGCTTAGTTTTTCACATTATCCAATGGCTGTTGACGTTATTCGCCATTTTGGTAAGAAGCAACGCAACTAAGATAGTCAAAACTTTCCTATATTTTCATTCTATGAGTCTGAACCAACAACTTGAATACCACGTTTTTCAAAAATGGGGAGCAAATTTTAATTTTTGACACTTGTACCAACCCAAAATTGATTTTTTTCGCATTTTACGTTCTGACCCATGAATATTTCCAAACTAGGAAGCCATAGGTAGTGTAAAGTATACCTTTTTGGAAAATCCTTGTATACCAGACAAACATCCATGATGTGTTTTTGAACCAATCGGGACTTTTACGCTTTACCCCTGTGTTAACCTGAAAAGGGGGGGCAAGTGCTTCCATCAATGTTTTGATTATGCATAAGCAATGTGCTACCAAAATTCACAATGTTATCCAGATTGCACACTTAAATGAGGATCTGTGACTTTACAGTTCCCACACCTACTTCAAAGGAGTAGTTGTTATCACATGGCAGAAAGGAAAGATCTGAAATAAATTCGGACATTTTTTTCTAAAACAGTTCTTAAAACTGTTGAGGTCCTTTTATTTGCATTCTTTAAAAATAGTGATAAAATGCAATGCTAAAATCCTGTATTTCTCATTCTATTTTGTGAACAGCATTTGATGGATGTAACAGGAACCATGCTTTTGTCGATAAGATGACATTACTCATATTGCACCATCAGATATGAGTGGACCCTACACTTGCTCGATACAAGGTTCAGAATACCTCAGTAACCATGACGATGAAAGGGAAGGCATGGCATTAAGCTTTTATATACATATTCCTCACTTTTGAATGATAAGACCAAATCAGCACACTTATGAGGTAAAAACAGAACGATTTAAAATAATGACTCCTGTGACAGTTATTCAGAGACAACGGAAACGGCGTTTAACACAAATTACACGCCGGGATCATTCCCACGGCATGCAATGTTTGACCGATCTGTGACCCTTTACAATGTAAAGAAACTACAATTACTTGGATGTATTTAACCTCTTATGATATCCCTATGTGTCTTTGGGTCTGTTATTTTTATGGTAAAATATATCTCTATTCTTCCACATAGCCTAAACTATCCTTTGTGACCACTTAGAAGAAATTCTTATTTTGTGAAAATGTTGTAGTGAAACTTAAGTAATTTTCTTGATTACTGAAGATATTCCCAATTGTGCACGATTCATTGCTTGGCTAATGATCCAGTTACGTATGCAAACGGTTTGCACGACCAAAGGCAAAAAAATGTAAGGCCCCTACCGCCGTATACACGTTCTTTATTTTGTCATCTTACTTTAAGGGTCAGGGGGAGCGCTTGGGGTCATGCCCCTTGTGCGTGTTTCCCCTTTGCGCCCCTATGGAGAATTTTGACCGTCTACGGTAAGAACGGATCAGAGGACATGGCGATCCTCCTGACTTTGATCCATCCAAGGTTTGATTGACCAGATGCGTGTTGAAATTGTTATTAAGTTCGGTGCTTTGAAAGGATATGACCTTGACCGCAAAAAAGTGAGGTAACGGTATTTTTCAGATATAGGAGCAATTTCTCACTAATCAGGCAGTGGTCCGCTCCGTGATTTTTTGTCAGGTGGGTTGAATCCATTATCAATCTTATTGTGTCTCCGCTTTGTGCACTCTTTGGCACCCCTATTATTATGGAATTGAAACTGGTCCAACAACGATTTTGAGCATATTTAGCTATTTTGTCCCAAGGATGATATAGTTTGGAAAAGGGACAAATTGGTACTGCCTATGTTGGATAAAAACATATTATATAACACATAAAATGATTTGCTGTCATTTGATTGGTGGATCTACTATATCACGTGACATAAAATATTTGAGACTAGTTCCCCAAAATTTCACAGGAGGGACAAAAAAGTTCCCATAAAAAGCTACTATTTCCCCCATCACAGGGAAATAGTTCATTTTTATGGGAACTTTTTTACCTGCATTGGTATCTTGACTAGACTTGAGTTGCGGTGACAGCTGATCCCGACGAGACTTGGCAAGTTTTTCAAATGACAGAAATATTTTTATATGTTATATAAAACAAATATTGACTGCTCTATATTCGTGAAATTTCGGTCTCGGGAAAATAGTAGGCTCACGGTCTCCAGTCACCTCGGGTAGTTATTTTGCACCTTTTCCCTCATGAGCAGTCAATATTTGTATACTATCCAGACTTATATTTATCACTTATATTCTCTTCTCGTGGCCCTTTTAATCATTACATTTTAGTTAATATTATAAAGAGTCGCGTTTAATTTAAAGTAACAGTATAAGTCAAGGGTTTCCACGAGGTACTTTCAGTCAAAATCGACTTACATCATCAATATATTGCTAAAATTAACCCTGATTGCGAATTTCTCCAAGTTAATTAATTTGATTCCTCATCAAATACGCCATCGTATTTGAATGCAATTATTTCCCAGTCTTGCTATTTTATCATTTGCGACTGAAATAAACTAAACAGACATTCTTTAAACTGAAGGTAAACAGAATACGCACGCTGTTAAAAATGTTCATTAAAATAACGTCATTTTGACTGGCAGCTAGGCTTCACAACAGTTAAAACGACGTTTTATTTTTACAGTTATTTGCGCGTTTCGAGTCCTTTTTTACGAAACGTAATATACAAAAGACAGCTCTCAAAACGATAACGAATAACAATAAGACATAACGTTATAACTTCAACTTTTGGTTTCAGTTAAGTGCGTGTCATCTGAGCACTTCTTCTGCAGTTCATACGGTGCATACACACTTCTGCCAAATGCCTTTGGACATTATGACCCACAAGAAGCAGAAGTGGCTTCTTACGCATTCCTCCCGCTCATCTTCCAAGGATGCTCTGATAACAATGCATTGCAAACCTTCGTATGTAGTGCCTTCGCTCTAGCTGTAGAATCGTGTGACATGAATGTAAAGACAGTGATTCCTTGCAGGGAAGTGTGTCTGAGAGCTTTTGAGGCTTGCCAGTTAAGCATGGAGCTAATTGGTTTTGAGTGGCCTTCCATAGCCTCCTGTGACAACTCAATTCAGTGCTGAAGGACATGATTGTATCATGCCAGGTAAGAATGCCGTGGACAGGGGCTTTGTAACTGTGTATACATGTAGTAACCACGGTTTTCGGATTTTTCATTTTAGCTGTTACATACATACAACATACATACATACTACATTACATTTACATACATACATACATACATACATACATACATAAAGACATACATACATACATACATCCATACATAATACATACATACATATACATACATCCATACATACCTACTTACATACATACATACAATTCTTATAAGCGAATATGCAGAGAGAAAAACAAAATTTCAGTACAGTGATCAAGGCGCTGTACGGCAAAAAAGGAAAGGAAAGTATAGTTAACACAAAAGCAAAATAAAAAAAGAACAGTCAGGACAGATTGTGATTTTCAAGAGCTTCTTAAAAATGGTAACTGATTGCATTTTCTTTATCTGCGTGGTAGGGCTTCCATAACACTGGGCCTGCCAACTGAGAAAGCCTTTCTCCACTACTTTTTTTTGGACTTAGTGGGACCCTCAAGACGACTTCTTATCAGTCGCAGATCTCGTACAGGGGCAGATGTTACATTGTTACACAGTATACATAGACCAAACAATAATTTAAAAATATAAAATTAAAATTACACGAATTGCACATTTTGCTGGAAATGTTCTAGGTCAAGATCGTGGCCAGATTACTAACAATGCCAAGGAAAGTCCATTGGAGCACAATGCAAATTATGAATACTATAGCTAAATATCAAGATAAAGGGACACACGGGCAAATTTAAGCAAAGCAATATACAACATTCCGGAATTAAAATGTAGAAATAACTAAATTGTAGATTGGAATTGCTTTGAGCTTTACAAAGTTTCACCATTAACGAGAGCTATAATCACCTCCTAGAGGAACTAGTTTCCAAGCCGAACTCAGTGGGTCATGGCCAAAGTTCGGGGGCAAGTCTTCCCTCCATATACAGTCGAGGATATCCGTTTTATAGTTTAAATTATTATACACGTGTAAATCAAGAGGGCGAGGTGGCGAGCGGTCTAAGGCGCTGAACCGTCGGCACAGAGTAGAGTCAGAGTATAAGATCGATTGAGCGGCACTAGTTCCGAGCCCCGCGATCGGGTTTCTTGGTCATACTCAAATGTTCCTATAGGTCGGAAATTGCATAATTGCAAGCAGTGTGTTGTGGAATTTCTCCTCGCTCCCACCATTGCGTTAAAATGTGCAGGTGTATGCAATGGGCGTCCGGCGCTGGTCGGAGAGTAGAGTTCAATAAAGCTGTGGTCCCGTGTCTCAGGGAAACTCTATGTCCGAACCCGTAAAAGTGTTACCTGCACTCAGCACTCTAGGTACCAGGGTCCCTTCCAACCCGCACTCGGCCAGCGTGGAAGGGTAGGCGAAATACAGCATGGAAACATGTAGGGCTTTCGGCCACCAGTGGACAGACACAAAAAGCCTGATGATGATGAAATCAAGAAGCAACCTTCAGCACAACCGGTTCAAACACAAATATAGGTTTTGGACCAAGTTGTGAAGGGATTTAGAAGGAAATTTACATACTTTGGATGGGTCTTTTCTTCGGACGGTCGGTTTTTACTAAATTACGTGATTTACACACAAGAAGGAAACTGATCAGGATTATTTTTCAAGTGAGTGTTAACACGCGCAAAGCAAAGCAAACATGCCAAAACTCCAGTTAGCTAAATTGAGGGCGTCCTACATAGAAATTGTGCCAGTAACTTTTAAGATGATCGGTTCTTCATTCAAACTAGTATGTCACATTTTGCAATATTTGAAGGGACGCGGAGATAAGAGGGGGGGAAATACGACAGAAAAAAGTAGTTGTAGAACATCAGTTAACGTCGGGAATACAACAGAAAATCGTTACTTGGAAATAATGACAGAAACGATAGAAGTACTAGAAAATCAGGAAGTTGGAAATACGACACCAACGATAGATACCACCAAGGGGATGAGAAATTACAAACTGAGAAAGTAACACAGTTTATGTATCAAACCACGTCGCTTTATGATTTTGACAGATTCCTTGGCTCAGGGCGGGGGTCTTTAGAGGAGGGGCAGAACGTCCACGGACAAGGTGCCAGCAAACGATTTATGCAGGTAATGTACCAAAGAAAGTACAAGCATATCCGCAGTAGTAACTAGTAGCAAGACAC